>JAPMAF010000884.1:0-12493 GCA_026537445.1 Silvatares holzenthali
TATCAATTAAGAATGCTGAGGATACACGTTATCGGAGGTTTGACAAGTTTTTGTTTTTTCTATGTTTCTATTTATATCTGTTTGTGTCCCAAATAAATAATAAAAAAATATTTCGACGCGTTTTAAGCTCTTCATGAATCATTAATGAGAACTAATTGATTCACAATCTAGTTGCCTTATATTATGTGTGTAGATTGAATATCTAATTGATGGTAACTGCAACTAGAACGAGAACTTCTTTGGTTATCGAGCTCTTGATGTGAGCCGTTAAGGGCTCGAAATGCGTCAAACTCATTAAAATAAATAAGAGGTATTAGACAAAGTAAAAATAAAACGTTTATTTTTTATAATTACCACATAAAACCGTTGTCAAATATATGAACACCACTATTCTTCAAATTTAAAATAGAAAATACCATACACATCAAAAGCAAGTATTGGTCTATTTTTTATCTTATATTTTACTACACGTGAGACCATGACAACACCAACCTACTTGGTCTGTAACATTTTGTACAATTGCACAAGTAATTGCTGTGTAGTAGTCAAAGGAGAAATCGATAATCTGGTTATTCAGTTCTAGTCAGGTAACATGGATAAATCCATTTCACATGGCTTACAATACTGAACGGTGGTACTCCAGGGCGATACAAGATCTACCACTCTTTTCCAGTCCAGAGTGAATACGTATTTTTAAATAATTTTTTTGCTGTTTTTGGTTTTTTTAAATATATTTTAACACATATTTTTTTTAATCTAAATAGAAAAATATACATATATTTTTTCACTCCGGCGGAATTCAAGCCCGTGACCTCCAGCGTTCCTTCAACGCTTTAGTCAAGTGTATTTAACCACTCGACCACGACCGACAAATAATGGTATAAAGCAGCTTTGAATTCCATTAGAGTCATTTCCCATATATCTCAGAATATTGCATCATATAAATTAATCACATTTCATTGCTAATAAAAAGAAGCAGACATCACACTAAACATATCGTTCTGTTCTTATTTATATGAAGGAAATTTCTTTGAATTGTGGTTTAAACAACTGACGGCCACCAACATGAATCGAAATCAATATTTATATAGAATAAGATGAGTGGGTAAATCTGAATAACTCAGTAGACTTTCTGAGAAGTGACGACCCTAATACTGAGTATAGGAGAAAGCGAACGTTTCGTTTCTATCATTACGATTGAATTATATCACTGGGTATTCTATGAGTGTGTTCTCCCAATTAAACTCAACCGGAGTAATTAAATAAAACATATCGCCATAAACGTCTAACGAGTGGGGCTACGTTCGAATCGTAGGAATCCCCTTCGGGATATCATACCTCGAAAGCATTTGACGTCGAAATTAAATTCTCATACACAAATCAAATTACAAGATGAATCCCAAATTCGGTTTCCTAAGTTATTATCCCGCATTGTAAATCCTTGGCGAATCTAAATCCAACCGATCCTCTAATCTGTTTGAATATCTGTATATATCATTATGTTTGTATGTATGCGTGTGCGCGCATCCATAGATATGCGGGAGTATCGTATTATATTATATCACGCTCATCCCTTAAGCCTACAAACAAATTGTAGATTACTCTTGCGCCATATATCTTGATTCTGAAATTAGTACCAATAATAATACTGCTATTGGTATTATATTACATACGCCCATTACTTCGAATTCCCGCATTAAACTCAAATCATATGTGCGTATTATTCCAGAAAGATTCCACGAACTCGATCGTAACAATCGTCAATATAACATTTATTTAACTGGTTAAATATAATAGGCAACGGTTCTCCAAGCACCTCTTCTTACAGAATATTATTATATGTATATAAGTCTATACCTTCATACTATTTTTTCGCTTATTACGAAATCCATAGTCGAAAAATTCCCATCAATTAAAATATAAGAAGTCTCTGTTGATGTAAGTATGCGAGTATATAGTTTTTGAATATTAAATAAGTGTGGAAAACTATCTCATGCACATCTTCTGACGATTCTTCGCCATTTGGAATCAGGATACAGTTAGACTAAACAAGTTCGGTTGTACATATTACCAAACATGTTAGCTATATTACGAAGTCTATTATAGCTTTGGAATTCATGTCCATAAAATATTCTACCTTTTTCTTGATAACCAATTTTCCCAGTACTCAAATATGTTATTTAGGAAGGTGCTATGCGTGTAAATAATTGTAATTTTATGTTATTATTATAACAAAAAGTTAAAAAAATATTTGAATTTTATTTTCAAGTTTCTCGATTTGATGCCACAAAAGCTGGTTCTGTATTTCGAGACAAAGTACGTATACTTATGTGCGAGGATAAAATTGTCGAGATAAGCATTTAATTAATATTTTTACTGTCGGCAATAAAAATAAGTCCTTTTTGCAATTTTCTTTAGATTTAACGATGTCAAGGTACATTACTCTGGCAATAAATTAGTGAATGAGAATCTTACGAAGTATGTACAACTTTAGGAGATAAATAGAGGTATTTATAGCTGCAGATCCTTGTATTGCGTTATACGTATTACGAGTGTACTATCTATCTCGCAACATACGCGCAAAACATTTATGGCGGCGAATTCAGTATTCGCTGTTACTATTCCATCTTAATGAAATCTCATTCAAGAATTACTTAATTCCTCCGCGTCAGTCTCTCGGATACCCGGAGAATAAAGCTTATTTTTCATATGAAATGAAATCCATAACTCACGCCCGTTTGGACAAAAAGGCAGTGAATTCTCAGACAATAATAACATTTCCCCTCGGCGGGCGTTCCAATTTTCGGTACATTAACCAAAGAAGGAAGTAATTTCCCCATGAGGCCATATTGTTCCCGAAACAGTTACTCAAAATGGCTACCTACCTGTCTATGTCCATTACCGAGCGTTCATTATAATATCTAAAGGTTACTCTACTTTCTGTTGAGGTTATTAGGCGCTTTGTTCTCCCGACAAAGTGACCTTTTGAAAGCAGTCTGCCATCCGAATTCAAAAGGGAATTGAATCAGCTCTCGGTATAACTTAATGACCAAAATATTAGGCTGGAAATACACTACAGTACTTCAGCCAATTATGCCTGTAACTTTTTGGACGAATTTTCAACAAATGTAGTCAATACGGGAAAGAAATATAGCACTCTACTACGCACCCAAAATTGAATACACTTCCATTCAAAGAATTCATACATCAAAGTCATTGTGAAAAAGACGCCAAAAATATACTAAATAAATTAAATGTATTTGTTATTATATTTATTGTGTAGTATCTTCTCTTCTGGTTTAATTAGTATTAGTTCTTGGTAATGGTTTCGTGAGAAATCAAATTGCGATGCAATCAAAATAATTATTAGTGGCAATAAACAACAATTTTAGTGGCAATAAACAACAATTTAACTATCTAAATTTGGACTAGTATTAAGTAGCTACCAAAAAAAATAACTTAAAATGTGTTATTCAGAAATTATATTTCAACAAAATCGTTTAAGATATTTTTATTTATATTAAGTTAATAGTTATAGCTTCTATGTACGATTCTTAAATAACGCCTTAAAAATTTAAATTGTTAAATCAAACAATGAGTTCTGAACGATTTTAATACGACACATAATATAAATACGTAAAAACATACATTAAAAGGAGCTCCTTTTGATTTTTCGAGATCATACTCATTGAGTAATACTCGTTAGGCAAATTACACTTTTTACGTTGCCTGAAGTATTGTCTGGTAGCTAAGAGTACTCTTAAATACATCACCATACGTAGAATAGCGAATAATATACCTGCAACTAGAAAAATATAAAATGGATTCATCTATTCAATTTTATTCGTCTTCGTTCATCGAAAATTTCTACAATTATGAATGTGTCATCAATTATACAAAATCACAGTAATCTGTGTTTATTTTTCTACGTGTTCTTATTGGTTTAAATAAAAGTATTTTTTTTCATGGAAGCTTTAATCACCAATATTAAAAATCAAAAACGTTTTCTATAATTGGAGTATATCCTTAATGTTTCTATTTTATTCATATTTTCTATTTTATCTTATTACTTTATTATTATTAGACAACATATCTTTAAGTCCACATCGTAGCTCATACATGTAAATATGATGTAGAATTTCTGTAAAAATATTGTCACAAATTCCCCTAGTATATGACAATTATCTCCAAGGAATTTGCTAAATAAGCAGCGTGGATCCTATTTATTTTTTAAACCTCCTTAATCAGATATTCAATGAATAAAAATTAAGCCCTTGTTTATATTTATCGATCCTTAATCGAATCGATGTTTAATTCCTTTGCATAGCGCCTTACCAATTATCACTTTACATAATTTGATATTTGCGTTACCATTTACTTGACAAACAAGATCAAATATTAATTGAAATATGTGAGAATACTTCTTACCTTATGATATTGGTGGCTGCAATATAAACTAAATTTAATTTATCCTGTTTCACTCTTGACACAAAATTGCGTTTGAATAATCACGTTTGAATAAAAGATTTCTGTATTTTTATTATCAACACATTTTAAGGGAGATCACAAAAAACCACATGTTCCATAGAACAAAACCTTAATGCATACCTAACAGATGGATATTCTCATGATCATAGAAGGTTCTCAGATATTTATTTTCTGTCATCACAAAACTCATATAAACAAATATTAATTACAAGTATGCAGCATGTGGAATTATCGATAAATGGTTTTGTAGCGAATCGAAGAAATTATATTTGAGAAAAGAGATGGAATAATTGAGTGTAAAATAATAGTTGAGATTGAAGAATTAGGACATGCCGAAAATTCGTGTATCTTGAGAAGTATGCTCACGAAGGATGGAAAATATAAATGTGACATCGAAAGGCGTATGAAAACAGGAAATAGAGTGAATGAGGTTCCAGTCGTTGTTATATAAAAAACAAGTTGATGAGAAAAGTAGAAGGGCATAACGGAGAATTAGTTTCATCTCTGTTGTATGGAAGTGAAGCTTGAAAGAACAAAAATAGAATAAGTACTATTGAAATGAGATCTTTTAGAATAATTTGTGATAAAACAATGTATGTTAGAATAAAGAATAGAGATGTAAGGAAAAAAAGTGAACCGGGTGCGAGCGTGATTGATAAAATTAAGAAAAGTTTGTTGAGATGGTTTGGGTACGTAGAGCGAATGGATGCCGAGGGTGTCGTTCGGGAAAAGTAGCTTGGTAGTATATTATATTGTATGCAAGTATAATAAAAATGTTAGTTTTTAAATATTTGTTATTTTACTTTTTAATTAATACGAGTTTAACACAAATTATTGTTTCATATCTTAAATCTCGATACGGGGATTATGATTATATAGAACATGTGAGGATTAAAAGTATACTTGTACCAAAAGTTGTTTTTGTTTTACAATGACCCTTATCTATTATAACATTCTAAATCTATCAATTTGATTGCTTGAAAATACACAAGCCTGCAAAATTTGTTTAATAAAATATTATATATACTTGAATTATTGTTACTCAGATTCAAGACACCTGTTAATTTCACAAAAATTACGATTCATCTTTAAATACTATGCAAAAGTTACATGATAAAATCTAGTGAGTTTCGACAAATTTCTGTTCTTATTCATTTAATCGGAAGACATCCCAAGGAATTAATATTGCTTCACCGTACCCACACTATATTTTTTCTAGAACACCTATTATCTAATGCTTATTCCTGCCTAGCCAATCCCCTTTTCTAATAGGTAAACAATAACACAAAGCATTGCACGAGAACTAATAGATTATCTAA
Organism: Silvatares holzenthali; assembly: GCA_026537445.1. Taxonomy (NCBI): domain Eukaryota; kingdom Metazoa; phylum Arthropoda; class Insecta; order Trichoptera; family Pisuliidae; genus Silvatares; species Silvatares holzenthali. The sequence goes on from JAPMAF010000884.1 coordinate 5,808, forward strand.
GTCTATCTTGTGTTTCCTTCCACCTTTAACATGGGATTCTTCAAAACATTGGTTAATTTTACTCTATCCCTAAGCCTTCCTCATCCCAGATAGCGTCTTATGATATCATAGACCTGCTCCGGTGGTGCGTTCTGTGTGGGAATTCATAAAAAAAACACTTTTAATATCATAAAAAAGGAAATACTCTCATGTTACTCGTACATACATTTGGCGTAATCATGAAAAATTCAGACACAAAACAAGATGGATTGCAGACGCGCGTATGGTTAATGAAAAAGAAAGCAAACCTTATCAATAATTTAGTTGATATTGCGTCAGAGTTTACTCTGTGATCTATCATTTGTGGGAACGAAAATAAAATATTCGAGGATTCTTATGTCTGATATCTGTTCAAATACATTCCTTATAAAATTTCATGGGGAATTCTTCAAATATTACACGAAATACAGTGACCATATAATTGTCTGTAATACCCGATAACATCCTATGAGGTTATCAGTACCAATTCCCACTGTATTTAATCCCTTAGTGATCTAAATGAATATCTTATCTTTTAAATAATTTATTATCTAGTAAGATAAGATGTAATTTTATCAAAGGTCGTAGAAAGAGTAAAAATATTTTTTACCTTGTTAAAAAAGAAGCTACGGAATTTTCATCTTACCTGATCTACTACATTCGATTTTAATGAACATACAACAATCGAGTAGCAGCTGGAAGACAGAGTTGGTTTCAACAAAGCTCAAACGTAATTTTCCATAGACTTATTGCTCGAACTATTGTGAGCTCAAAGGTAAACTTGGCTATATTCTGATCCTGAAAAGTGAAGGGTCAGTTGCGGTTTAGCAAATTTAGAACGGTTACAAAGCAAAGTGTTTTGTTTGCACCTTATCGATGTTTGGTAACTCCTATAGTTATTAATAAATTCTATTTCTTTTTTTAGTCACAACCACTTTACTTATTTCATATAATTCAACATGTTTTATCATTATTCTTTTATATAATTCAACATATTTCAGTCATATACTGACCAAAACATTACCCGTATATGACTAAAATACGTTGAGTGGTTGTGACGGAAAACCGATAAGATTTACAATATCCTAATAATTTTACAACGAACGAATTGTCGCTCTATTATTTTATTTGTCACTAAATAAAAATGCTGAGTTTTTGCATTATTTTTTTTCTGTTTAGAAATGCTGTACGCCACTGAAGTTAAGTCTTGAATTCTACGTTTTAATAAATTGAGTGATATATCACTCGACATAACAATATCAAAAACAATGCATGTTAAATATGTAACGACGTACGAATTTATTATATATGTTTAGTGTTAAGCGGTACAAAAGAAAGAATTGTGATGATGGATAAGTTGTTCTTGTTGGTGTTTTTACTATGTTTTCTTCAGTGCTATCAATTAGGTAAGATTTTCTTTCTTTGTGTGTAATATGACATGAATAATACGCGTTGCAATCATTCTTAAGGTGCTTTAGAATCGTTTAGATATAGGACAATGGATTCATGACAACGAATATACTGCAATCAACATTATCTAAAATATTATTTAATACATATTTTGTTGTGTTAATTTTGTGCCAATTTTTTTTGTAAAAACGAAGACGTTTTAAAAATTAATGAAAAATTTGGATGAGTTGAAATAAAAATTAGTCGTTTTAACGAAATTATTTGTAAATACTAAAAATTATATTAAATTTGTTTAACACAACAAAAATACAGTGAATATTAAGTCGGCATTATTCAAATGATGAAGAATGCAATTGATCATCATTGGCGATAATGTGTAATTATTTTATTTCGAAACTAAAATAATAAGATATTTCTGAAGCGCTAAGACCAAACTCACCGTAAAAGCTAGTTCTGTCATATTTTGAAAATTATTTTGATAAAAAAATATAACGTGAAAACAATATTTATCTTAATATATTTAAACCATACAAATAGCGCAAACAAATCGTTTATAGTATTTCACTTTTTCCCGGTTATTTTGTGATTCTTCATTGTTAATAAAATTGTATTTATTTTCTCCGTCTTGACTACTATTTCTTCAATAAATTCAACATGTTTCGACCATAGATTGGCAATGTTCACAAATATCTTTGAAGAGAGCGTTTATAATACTGTATTATAAATAAAAACTGTAAAAAGGTGACCTTGCTCCATCGGAACGTCGTCCATAGTACAGAATATTACATTTGTAAGCTGTTTAGATAATAGGATTATTGTCATTCACTAAGGAGGCGATTTAATTTCAAGTTTTTACGAGATTTTATCAATTTTGACGTGATTTCAAAGTACTGGTCGTTGACAGAAATATGTATGAGTCTCTAACTATAATATGTTTTTGCGTCGTGCCTCTTTAGATTTATGATAAGAGGAGCCTTTTGATGATATGTCGGCCTTGTGATCGAGTGGTTAAAGACACTTAACTAATGCGTTGAAGGAACGCTGTAGGTTGCGGGGTCGAATTCCACAAAAAAAAGTACATAAAAATAATTTTAAATGTATGCGTAAAAATATTATTTAAAGAAATCAAAAGAGCCAAAAATGCATTTAAAAATATATATTCAATCTAGACTGGAAAAGAGTGGTAGATCTTGTATCGCCTTGGAGCAATACCACCCTAAGTATTGTATAGATTTTTCCATTTTCCGTGACTAGAACTAAGTAACCATGTTTTCAGTCTCTCCTCCGACTTGTACATAGCATTTACATGCGCAATGTACAGTATGTTACAGAATGGTTTACCCAGACGGATGGTGGTGTTATGGTGTATCATGTGTAGTATAAGATAAAAAAATCTTTGCTCTTACATTGGCCATTTTACATTTGCGTTTTTTGAGTATTATAATAAACATATTGCAAGTGGTGTAATAACTAACATTATGATCGGTATTTTCCGTAGAAACTCCCGAAACCCGAATAGTTGGCGGCTCTCCAGCCGCTTTGGGCGCCGCTCCCTACCACGCTTCCCTGCAGAACCTGGAGGGGACGCACGTGTGTGGCGGCGCCATTATAACCAGGAAGGCTATACTATCGGCAGCCCATTGTTTCGCGGGGTGAGACGATCATATAATCGCATAGTCCCAGGATAATTCTAATGCCTTTTGTTCAGATCAACACAAAGCGGGACGGAAATTCCAATACCAATTTTAGACTTTAATATTTCGAGACATTCCATAATTTGAATTCTGGGGGTAGATTTCAGGAATGTCTATATTCCTTACATTTTAATTCAAAAATATACACATGAAAACGATAAAAAATATTATACCTGAATATGTCATTCCAATTAATGTGCAAATTACCAATTCCTGCAACTCTGTATGTAGTTAATTACGTTTTTAGATTATTTTTCTTCGATAATTCAATCCCATGACTTAACTAACAATGCCTTGCCTGATTTTTTCAGGAATACCGATATTTCTTACATTTAAATTTTGAAATATATACATAAAAACATTGAAAAATAGTGAACTTGAATACTATATGAGTTTGGTCATTTCATCTAGAGTGCAAATATACATTTCCTGCAGCTCTATATGTAGTAAATTACGTTTTTAGATTATCTGTCTTCAATACTTCAGCCCATTGTCTTAACTAACAGTGGCTTGCCTAACTTTAGCCTTGGCTTTTCTCATTTAGCCTAAGCTGACAGTGTCACCTTCTCTCATCCCTCGAAGTGTCTTTCTAGTTTCTGCTGTATAGGTAACAGCAGTCTCAAAATTAATCCGCCCTTATTTATATCTTCGGTCCATCCATCGTCCTCTATTTATTTATTTATGGATAAGTTTACAGCGCTGTTTCTTGATAAAACATTATTCCAAGAGCATTTCACATTTTTTTTAAACATTTTTAAAATAACACTTTAAACTTATATACAAGAAAGCATTGTCGTAGACTTTTACGACCAAAAATTTCGCAAATCAAAAACTTTTGGTTAGTCGTGTCGTGTTGTGACATTTTGATTGCCAACGTTCAACTTTTCAATGGCTAACTATTCGCACAGACAGACTCGCCCTGAAGATGGATGCTGCAATGTGGTCTAAAACATTACGAATCAAAATGTCACAATATTTATTTATTTGTTTATTTACAATACGGCATAACTACCCAAAAGTATTTGACTTTCAGTATGTATAGATTCAGTATACATTCAAGAACTAAAATTAATCATTCAAACCCTTTGGGCTATTTTAAATATCCCATTTTGATATTAAACAACCCAAAAAATAGTCTGGAGTAGATTTCCTCTAGACTATCCATGCGCTGCTCAAGTAAAATAATTCACCATACTAACTTCCTAATACAAATTATGATTGAACTCAATAACCTACTCCATATGTTTTACACTTTGAATGAGTCGAATATTCGGCGATGAATTTTCCCTTTGAGCGTTTTACGAACACAGATTATAATTTAAAATATATTTATCATCGCATTTCCAAATTAATTTAATATTTTCTACGTTTTAATTATCTTTAAAATCTTCTCGTATTAACTCACTATTGTTTTTACCCGTAAGATGCTTCATTTTATTTTTCCAAATATAAGTATTTTAATAAAAAGATACCCGCCGGCAACGTAATGAACGATTCTCTAGACAAATTTAAAACAAAAAATGCCAAATAATTAACTACAGTATTATTTGAAATTAAATTGAAACAGTGAAAGTTGATGTATATGGTACTATCACACTTAATATTGGTACTATCACACTTACCAACATTTTTTTTAAATCAAACCGGTAATGACTTGATTTTTTTAAATGTATCAAACCACAATATAAAACAAAGTTAACTGACAAAAATGTCTACGTAGTAATAGACAAAGGCTTGTGCATTTCTTACGTTTTATTTAAAGCTTTTCATTTTTTAAAAAAGTAATTAACATATCTTAGATTTAAATCTTAAATATGTTTATTGTATTGTCTAGGTCTATCACGACCAAAAGATTCACAAGTCAAAGACTTTTGGGTAGTCACGTCGTGTTGTGGCATTTTGTTTGCCAACGTTTCGGTCCACTTTGCAGTGTCCATCTTCAGGACGAATTCGTATGTATGAAAAGTCTGCCTGATTGACGCACCCTAAAAATCGACACAGCAATGTGGTCCAAAGCATTGGTAGACAAAATATCGCAACACTACATGACTACCCAAAAACCTTTGACTTACGGTGTTTTTATTATTAGTACTCGCATACAAAATCAAAAAAATACGTAGAATCTAATAGTAATTACAAAAATAATGGTGGGATATTTTTAGTACAATTATAATTTTATTTTAATTATATTTTATTATATTTCGGGAAACTAACAGTTCGGTGCAACCGACAAATATACTTATACATCTTAGAACTTATTATAAGCTTCCACAAGTAGCATTTGAACCAAAATGAAAAGAAGTAACAAGAAAAAACAACAAAAAAGAAAATACGTAACTTACAAACTAAATTTCACCACCCACATCGGTAACCACTCCCCAATCAGCTGTGTAAACCCTTATAGCACTAGACTTAATTCCACTCGGACTCGTATGGTACAGACATACACCAACATCGACCTCAGATAATCGGTTACAAGTATTTCAAGCTCTAGTAAAGAAAGAGTTCTGTTTCTGGCACAATGTTATTTTTAACAGCGGTATAATAGTTATATAATACCCAATCAGGCTGTTTCCCCGTATGGATAGGCAGAGAGAATCGATCGCTACACCACTATATCCTGGCATACATCTCTTGCTTCATCCACGTTCATACATCTCCTCATGCATACTTTGCGATTCTTAACCACTGCGGACATAGCCTCCACCAATATTTGGTTGATCTGATCATGCGATCGCAAGTCATAGACTTTTGGGTAGTCATGTCGTGTTGTGACATTTTGTTTACCAAAGTTTCGGACCACATTGCAGTGTCAGTCTTCAGGATGATGCAGACTCGCCCTGAAGATGGACACTGCAATGTGGTCCGAACGTTGGCAAATAAAATGTCACAACATGACATGCCTACCCAAAAGTCTTTGACTTGCGAATCTTTTGGTCGTGAAAGCCTACGAAAATACTGATCATGCCATGTTTTACTTGGGCGACCCCTGTATTTCATACCTTCTACATTTGCGTCGTATATCTTCCGTACTAGCCTCTCTACACACATTCGCTCTACATGCCCAAACCATCTCAAGACATTTTTCTTCATTTTATTAATCACGCTCGCCCCTGCTCCACATTCATTCCTTATATGTGTTTTTTACTCTGTCATACATAGTTGTACCACAGATTCTTTTAAGAGATCTCATCTCTACAGGATTTATTCTACTTTCATACTTCTTCTGCCAGGTCCAAGCTTCGCTTCCATACATCAACGTTGGCGCCAAAACTTCGTTATGTACTGTCATTCTGATACTCATAGATAGATTTTAGTTTGATATTACAGCGTTTAGTGCTCCGTTTACTCGATTACCTGCTTTCACACGCCTTTCGATGTCACTTTCACATTTTCCATCCCTACAATGTTTCAATTAACTGTCGGTCGAGTGGTTAAAGGCACTTGACTAAAGTGTTGGAGGAAAGCTGGAAAATGCATTTTTCTATTCAGGTTTTAAATATATGTACCAAAATATATTTAAAAAAATCAAAAACAACGAAAAAAATGCGTTTCAGAATATAT
>JAPMAF010000885.1:0-10519 GCA_026537445.1 Silvatares holzenthali
AGTGCATGGCACCATTTATCTTATTACCTGCATTCACTCTTCTATCAATATCTCCAGTCGACTTTCCGTCTTACTTACTTCCGTCTTATTTACTTTATTAATATACCCAAACTTGTAATATTATCAAATTTATTACTACAATATTAAAAAAATTATTAACAAATTAAATCTTATTATTTTATAGTTTAACGACAAATAATAACGTTACAATAGCCTAGTATTTTTTGACACATCACTATTGTATGAAAACACACAGTTGTCGTAATCTTGTAACAGCGTAGTATGGATTTAAAATAATATTGTTTCTTATATATTTAATATTACATTTAGCGCAAAATATTTTTTGTAAGTTCCACACTGCAACATTTGTTTAAGTTGACATAATAATACAGTTTTTAATGTTATTGTTCGTTAGTAAAGCAAATAAACAATCCAATTATTTTTCCACTTTTTTTTCCACATTTTTATATTTTGCCACTTCAAAGTTCATTCCACATCGTTCTCTCGATCACGGCCTGTCAGGAACGCATTCTTTTAGCGGCCGGAGTATACATTATTTAATATTGCTTAAATAATGAAAACATGAAATGATGGCATGTCATGCTTAAATATATAAATACGTCACGATAAATATTTATCATTCGATTCTATAACAATTACGTATTAATATTTCTTCTGACGTAACGACAATGCCATATGATTTACTTATTTACTTAATTTTACTGTTTGTTGTGACATAATATTATTCACAGAAATATTTAAAAATAATAATTACTGTCTCCAGTAATTTCCTTCTGAAAAGTGAAATATGAACGTTTACCTATACAAGCATATTTTATTGTCCGTCTATTATGTCGGTAATAAGCATTAAAATAAACATCGCTGGAGTGCTGGTGGGGTAAATTAATTAAAGCTTTGTGGATGTGTAATCTAAAATGTATCTTGAATTTCGTGACAAAGTTCCATTTCAACGGGCCAGTTGCTAGTTAACAAGACTCCACGTTATTAATTTGTTATTCGCTATTTAAAAGGTCTGGTCATTATTATACTGTGGCATTCTTTACTTTTTAAGCTCACGAAGGTTTATTTTTTAATTTCTTGTATAAATTTCCAACAAAAACTAGTTTCATGATGCAGAGAATGCAGTCAGCATTTTCATAATGGCAATACTGACTAAGGACATTCTTGAACGGACTAGATATTGAAGTATCCAGTTCATATTTGCATGAACAAATCACTGGCGCAAATGCACGTAAACGTTGTAAGAGATCATTTAACAAGTGTTTTGACCTTTCAAAGCTACATGCAAGTGTAATTAATATGCTGCAAATCTTCATGCCCAAGATACTTGAATATGTTTTAAACTTTGATTTCGATTTCTTGGTTCGCTGTAGCAACTCAATTTTACACGCTTTTACAGTTTATATTTACATTTTTTATTGGTATTATGATATTCTTGTGATACGATCTTAACGCGTCCAGTAAGATTTGAAATTATTGAATTTTTGTTTGGTGTACTATATATACGAAATAAGTAATTACCGTAAATATTCATTATAAGACTCAGGATACATTAATACCGTCTATGCGTAGTAACGCTTTGTTAAAAAGAAGTAATATATAAATTATTATAATCAATTTTTCGTGATCTTCAATCTGTTTGTAAATCTAAAAAAATGCATATTCTCTAACCCGAACAATCGTCCAAATAGACCTCAACGATGCAAAAGTTTTAATCGAGAGTTCGCAAGAGTGGTAATCTTAATGAAAAATAATGTAATAATTCGCTTCAGTTCTTTACCCCCTAACACACGTTGTCTCTAAGCATTCCCCCGATAAATTAACGGGAAAGGGTTGCTTATCAGCTCTTCATTTGAAATCCCTCTGGACATTTCGCCATTTTGATTAATTAATTACACCTTCGATATGACTCTCCAAATAATGGTCTACTTGTCACGTGATGTAACGCCCTTCGGGGAAAGGTGGCCACCTCATTTGTTTTGGGAGAGCCAAACCTTTGCTTCTCCCGGGGGATTCAAATCATTCACTAATACGGCAAAGACCGAATTGAATATTTAGTGTTATCGCTGACAAGTTATTTATTAGACAAGCACTTTTTATGTCACTAAAGAGAATCCTAACCCACAGCTATGCCATCAGTTCACTGTTGTCCGTTAACATTTTCCTGCATTTATTAAAAATATCTGGAGAGCTGTAGTTCTACGGTTTCACACTCTATTTTAAACTCCATTCCCGCACTTTGTGTCCTATGAAAGATCAGTTCATCTGCAGATGCATTTTGCGTAACCAAGTATCTAAAACTTTCCTTCATATATTGATGAATGACAGAAAGTGACTACATTTTTCCCTAAAATACACATAATATTAACATAATCACTAGACAGATGCTTACGATCGGACAAAAAAACGAAATAAGATAGAGATTATTTAATATAATAGGGTTCTACGACATTCAACACAGTCTAATCTTTAATTAATCTATAATTATTTTAATGCCTTTTTTACTGGTATAACAAAGAGTGTCCCGACAAAAACCAGTTTTTTTGTAGTGTTTAAAAGTCGTTTTAAATACCACCACTTATTTTCAGCACTTTTTCATCTTATACTATACATAAGACACCACGACACCACTATCCATCTAAGTCTGTAACATTCAGTGCAATTGCACATGTAAAATATTGTGTAGCAGTCGGGGGAGAGATTGATAACCGAATTATTTTATTCTAGTCTTGAAACATGAATAAATCCATTTCACGTGCTTACAATACTAAACGGTGGTTATGCTCCATGGGGAACAAGATCTACCATTATTTTCCAGTCCACAGAGTGAATATACATTTATATTTTTTACCGTTTTGTCTCTTTTTTTTTTAAATATATTTTTACGCACATGCTTTTAAAATCTGAATCGAAAACTGCATTTTCAAATTTTTTTTTCTCACTGCGGCGAGACTCGTTGCTGCGACCTCCAGCGTTCCTCCAACGCTTCAGAACTGTACTAAGTTGCCACAAGGCTGCTCGTCGGCAGTTGAATGCGATCTATTACTAAATGTTATTATACTGTTGAGTGAATGAATTAGGTATTACAATGGAAAAATGTTGATAAAAAGACCTTAAATATTATGCCAAACGAACTTTTGGAAACCGAATCGTTGAATATGTTGATGAAGTGCGGTGAAACGTGCGTATCAAAACACAGTCATGGTTTAAAGCATACTAAGGAGGCCGCGAATTGATAGTTGATTCATGTAGGTAGGAAAATATAGAGTAGATCGCCTTAATCTACTACGATCAACAAAAACATTGTCAGCATCAAAAAGCTACTAATTAAAAATCGTTAAGCCGCCAAGAACTCTTCAAAACATACATTGCTACTTATTCTGTCCTCCATTCGCAGCATACTTATTCGAGCCATTTACATGTAATCATTGAATATATTTCTCTTTCTCCTGGGCTACTGCGCAGCATTAATTAGAAATTAGGTATTTCGTAATGTAATTTTGAACTATATAAAAATGTATATAGTTAATGTAACAATATAAAAATGCTTGAAAGTTAGAACACAGCTGTACATTTACTTTAAAAATGTTTATTAATTTCTTTTAATAATTTAAGGATTTTAACCAATTATCACTGAATTATTTAAAAAATGCATTGTTTTTCAGAATGTTGGAGAAACTTTTTAAAAAATAGTATTCCCTACCATTCTCGCGCTATTATTATCATTATGTGTCTGTCTGGCAGCACTGTCAACTTATTGTTGCCAGGTATAAAGTAAATAGCCTTTGGTGATAGTTCTAGGCCATTCTATATTACAATTCTATTTTGCAATTTTTTTACATTAAATAAACTTACCAAGAAATTAAAAAATGCAACTGCATTATTAAAATATAAAAAAATGTGAATTAGATATTAACTATGTCAATAAACAACATAATTATTTTCCGAATATCAGCAGAAGAACTAGATGTGGCAACCTTTTGACTTGCATATTTATTTATCTGTTAAACGTCAAATCTGTAAACATTCGTAGATTTTCTAGCCAGACAAAGAAAGAGCTAGCACGTAATAAAGTGTGGTTTTTTTGTGTTAAATTAAACAATGTTCTCCAAACGGATGAGAATAAGTTCCTTAATTTTATGTTTTCTTTCAATTGTCTCTAATGGAGATTCGTATAAACCCGTCGTTATTTTACATGGAGTATTAACTGGCGCAGAAAGCATGGCGTTAATAGCTAACAGAATACAAAATGTATGTATTTTACATTATGTTTATTATTTAATCACAACATTTTACCTGTATACGAACAGTGCTACAAGTTGTTTATTATCCTACTTTTTCCTATTTACATAACGTCTGTCCATATGTTCTACCATCAGAGCTAATTGAATTCGTTTTTGCGTAACATTGTAGTCGTTAATTTAAAGTCACCAGCGCACTGTTTCGATAAACAACAATGTAGGCTGACATATTTTTTCCTATAAAATATGCTCACAAAACATCAATAATAACAAATCTTAAATTTAAATAAACTTTGGATCATTTTTTAAATTAACTCTAGTCACTTATTTTTATGGTTGCGTCTCAAATCAATTAAAGCAACAAAAAATAGTTATAATCACATATTAGCAAATTTATTAGTTTAGGGGAAATTTATATATTACTAATTTAATTATACTATTTACTGCCACTGCATCTCAAGGAGTTGTGGTGCACTTTATGTAAGATTCGTTTAAGAACTACTGTAAGAAGGATGACTGAGTCTAAAAGCGACCATCAAAAGAACTTCACTGAGCTAACATTCTCGGTGGTAGGATCGAAGGCGTGAAATGCTCTTCCAGTGTTGTGAAAGGCCATAAAATAACACAATAACGGCTCTCAAATCTTCCACGAAGACATATTTCATAGACTTGACAAAACAAGATGTTGATTCACAATCTCTCCGGTATGCATATTGAGCTAATAAGGATCACAGTTTCTAGTGCTTGTTTTTGGAAATTAAAAAGACAGGGAAGAAGACATGTGTATTACTTTGTATCATGATTTCTAAATCACGTAAATATTGGGAGTTATTGGTGCGAAATAGACCATCTGAATTAATTTTTAAATGCAGTTTAAGACAATTCTTAAAAAACTTCTAAAAAAGCACCTGTATGTAATATTACCACCAAAATGAAATCATCTATAATAATAATTTCGAATGAATTTATCAGTAATTTAAAAATAATCTACATTCATTTTTGATTTCGATGAACCATTTTTTCCTATTCTTCTTCATGTGTCGTGTTCTCCAACATCAGTGATGATCAGCATAATTTTAATTTTGTCGAAGGCTGTTCTGAACAGTGATCAAGTACTATTGCCACAACTAGAACTGAATAATCTGGTTTTCTTTCTCTCCTCATACTATTACACAGCATTTACATGTACAACTGCATTGAATGTTACAGGCCCATGATGGATGGTAGTGTCATGGTGTCTCATGAGTAGTATACACAAAGTAGTGTAGTATATACATAAAAAAACATATACAGTTTATCTCAGTTATAAAGGCCTTGGCTGTTACATCAATTCAGATATAACATCACTTTTTAGTAAACCTGGCCCAAATTATTTATTATCGCTATCGAAAACCCGGGTTTATTGTCAATGAATATTGCCAACCTCAGTTATAGCGTCAATTTTGGTGATCCCTTTTAGAAAAACACCAGTGCCATGCACTATCCAAATTTTACTTATTGTTTTATGACTAGCGATAAGCCAGCTTTTACTTCAACAAGGTCAGATGCACTTAAAACATTGTGCAATATGAATTTATACATGTCTCGAGAACAATCCCTCATTTTGTGTTCCAAATGTACAGAAGTGATGCTTGGACATAGCAGAAAAGGAACGGAAGTAGAAAAAATGCTGTTGAAATTATATCTCTTAGAAGAATGTGTGGTAAATCAGTATATGACAGAGTAAGGAATACAGATATAAGGAAAGAATGTGGAGCAGATGCAATTGACAAAATTAAAAAAAAATTGTTGAGATTCTTTGGATATGTGGAGCAAATGGATACCGAGAGATCCATTTGCTCCACATGAATGTAGAAGGTATGAGACGAAGGAGCCGTCCAAGTAAATCATGATCAGATTAACCAAATTCTAATTGATGGCTCTGTTCGTATTCATAATAATTGCAGAGTACGCATGAAGAGATTTATGAACGTTGATGTGGCATAGATGTATGATAGAGTGGTGTGGTGCTCGATTCTCTCTGCCTACTCCTTCAGAACAGCTTGATAATAGTCTGTATTATTGTGTATTAACTTTAATATCGCCAATTTATCTACAGTCCATATCAATATTTACACAATGTCAATGACATATTAATTATTAAGTTGTTTTTAAATTTTCCGTTCTTTAAAATAAGGTTTGCAAGGAGTCTCTTTTATAACTTCACTCAAATATATCATTTTCCTTCAATGACGTTATAACCAAGTTCTACTGTATATAATCTCTTTTATTAATTAAAATAGTTATAACTATTAATGCCATGCCCATAAAGAATTATCAAGAATAACAAATATTATTTTAATTTTATAGTATCCAACAGACAACTCTTCTATTGAATTGCCAGCATTGTGGTAAAGTTTAACAACAAAGTGTTGACACTTTACATTTTCTTGTTTTTATAGGATATATTATTTAGTAATAATATTCCTGTATAATAGATTAGGTATAATCGTATAATATTTTCCTTTTATATAATGTAATTTCTTATTTACTATAATAAATTTTAAGCTTTTTTTAATCATGCATACATCAGCGTCATGCCAAATCTCAATAGGGGTAGTCAGAGTGAATAGTGCACCGCCTATATCTTTTTTGACACACACTTCTTGCACATTCATACATCTCACCATACACGCAAGATGGTTGCTGAGGCTCTTCACATTTCCATATTAAGAAACGATATAAAACATGATCCTGCCAAGTTTCTCTAGGCCTTCCCCGTACTGCTCTCTCATTTAAATTCACATTATAGATCAATTTTACTAATCTTTGATTCGCTTTTCGCTCTTCATGCCCAAACCATTTCGAACATCCAGCTTTCGTCCAGTTCAGTTGTAATTGGCATTCTTCTCTGATAGTTTTATCTTATCACTTTGGATCTTCCCGCACATTCTTCCTAGCGATCTCATCTCTACAGCATTTATTCTGCCATCGCACTTCTGCTACTAAGTCCATATTTCGCTGCCATACAGTAAAATATTTACCAAGGTTCCATTATGTATCACCAACTGCAATACCTTGAAAAACATCTCATTACATGGCACTATTAATCTTATTACCTGCAGCCACTTTCCTATCAATATCTTTGAATGATCTACCATCTCTTGTGAATCTGCTGTCAAGATAAGTGAATTGTTTACTTGTTCCAGATGAATTAAATATTTGCGCAACTCTCATTCTGTATTTGTCTCTATCCAACTACTGATACCAATGACTTGAATGATACGATTTGAAGTTTCTGTGAAATACTTTGTTAAAATCTTTTTTATTACAATCCACCTCATCATCGACAAATACGCATTCCCTATGTTTCATTTTATTTTTTGTTTTGTTATTCAGTAAGGATCAAGCACCTTAGTATACAATTGTATTTTTCATTATTTAAAACAGCTGTTTTGAAAACAATACCAATAGTAAATTTTTACACATATCTGTATTAGATCGCATCAGTTATATTAAAATTTACATTGTTAAGTTCGTTATGTTAAAGTTTACATTGTTTATGTATGCCCTTAATATTGTCATAAATACTATTCGTTCTATTTGAAATTTTTATGTTAAAATATATCAATATGTTGATTACTTTGTGTTAATTCATTTTAAAAAATAAACTTTTTTTTTATTTTATCTAATACCACTTATTTATTTTAATGAGTTCGTTTCAAGCTCTTTATCACCCTTTTCTTCAGGGACCGCGAGTTCTTGATAATGGGCCATGAAGAGCTCGAAACGTGTTGAACTCATTAAAATAAATAAGTGGTATTAGACAGAGTAAAAATAAAACATTTATTTTTAAAATGTATCTAATTGTACAAAAGAAAAGATATTCTCCGAATAAGATTAATTTTACTAAATAATAATTCCTGCCCAGAAGATACCGCCGTAGTAGACTTATAGATGTGGAAAACTTAGGGATAGGGTGTAATTAACACATATGTCGAAGATATCTATGTTAAAAGTGGAAGGAAACAGACAACATGGTTCCACAGCTGGGCCGTCTCATACACGAAAGATTTAAATCAACTGTGAAAGGGCAACAGACGTTCATAAAACGCTTAACTCTACCAAACACAGCAACCCGAGGAATCAGTGTGCCAGTTCCCGAGAGCATTTTCCATGAAAATATCGTTAAAACAAACAGATCAGCGCAACCCTTCTTCTGTGCTCCAACAACTAAAAACCAGCAATGAGAGCTGGATTATGTATTAAGCGAACTGCAGACCTCTGCACAAAGTTGAGGAGATTCTTTAGATGGTGCAGTTGGAATCGTAATGGAATTGCAATCTAGGTTGTCCAAGCTATTTTGGTTGATTAATAAAATTTTAACTTGTGTATTTACAGGCTCACCCTGGTACTATTATATATAACATCGAGAGATTTGGTGGCTGGTCCAGTCTAGAACCAATGTGGCACCAAGTTCAAGAGTTGGGAAAAGACATAGCAAATATTTCATCACAACACCCGGATGGAATTCATTTGTTGGGTAATCGACGATTCATGTGTAACTTGCTAACACAGTTGTATATATATTGAATTTGGTCAATCTGGTCATGCCTTGATTATATTGGTTAACCCCTTTGTCTTATACCTTATTCATTCACATTAGAAATATTTTGTACTAATCTCTCAGCATCCATCCTCTACATACCCAAATCGTCTCAACACATTTTTCCGAATTTTATCAATCACACTCAACCCTGCTCCACAATTTTTACATAAAAATATATGGTATAATGTAGATAATCAATACTGTATAAATTATGTAGCCTACGTTATTTGCAAAATACATCAATAAATATTCAATGTTCAGCTATTCCATTGCTGTTGTGACTCGCGTGTTAACGAACTCAAAAATATGATTGTGTACATTCTGTTTCTATCCTCACTGTATTATATTATCCTCATTTCGGTTCATACCATATGTTAATTCAGATATTGTATTTATGCTTTATTATTTGACATTGCCACTGACAAATTTCTTCATTTCATTTAAATTATTTGATAAACCCATATGACCTTTGTATTAAATTAATGTACCATAATTATTATGCATATGACGCAGATATTTATACGGGACACTTGATTATTGTATACTTAGTTTATTCCATAACTTTCAATATGTTCTTTTCATATTTATATATCGGATTTAATAAATAAATACTATGAGTAAAATATCAGGTTATGTACTTATCTGCCTTGCCATATTTGGTTGACATGGCTATCCAGTGAATTGTTCTCAACATAACAGATATTCTCGGGAAATAATTTTACATTTACATCCTACACATAAATCGTTTTAAATATTTGAGGAAAATGTAATAAATAACTTCATTTACTTCTCTTTTCTCCTCATCTTATATGTTTTAGACTGTTATTTTATAAATACTTTTGTTGATTGTCTACATTTAACAATACATTCAATATTAACAAGTTTTAACAATACTTGTAAAATGTTTTGAACCTATTACAAAGTTGGCCGGCTCTTTTCAAAATCATTGGGAGACCCTCGTTCAAAGGTGAGGCTAAAATTAGGGTAAAACCCGGTTAAAAATGGTTGAAAATATTCGAATGAAATGATTTTCATGTAAGTATGTAGTCTCTGAAAGTTTTGTATCGATGACCACATCCCAAAGGGCAAGAATAATGTCTTATACTAAATGAGGAATGAAGCCATAACATGTCATTATTTGACTAAAGGTGTTAGAGAAAGGGAAGGCAAATATAATGAAATTAATTCTGACTACTAAAATATCCGACATAGTAGTTTCTGCAGGAACGGCCTCTATTTCTTTTTCCACACCATAATCATCATGTCACTATGCTCCCACACCATCTGTCTGGAAACAGTCTCACAACATGACCAGCATAGTCCCGCTTCAATTTACCAACTGTTTTTCTGATATTTTCTATACTGGTCTTCATCCTTATCCAGATATGTCACGATCTGTTGTATGAAAATCCATGTTTGTACTCATTATGCACTGGCAATAAGTGCTGATCATAGAGGCATTGTGGTATCTTGGGTTTTAATTAATATGTTGGAATTGCCAAGGCTGTCTTTCTGCCTTTCTTCTTAATTTTATGCATTTTATTTTCATATTTCGATCCTTCATTTTGGTTTTCTTAAGGTTCATTTCTAACCTGGAAAAATAGTTTTTAACAATTCCATGCTCATATCCCTGAGATTATTTTCTGTTTCACTGATTAAGATGATGTCA
>JAPMAF010000886.1:0-12491 GCA_026537445.1 Silvatares holzenthali
GAGGAGGCTAGAGATGTGTGTCAGGATAGAACTAAGTGGCGCTCCATTCTCTCTGCCTACCCCTATCGGGAAAAGGCATGATGTTGTGTGTGTGTGTGTGATTTATTAAAATAGATTTTTTCATATATTTAATTTTTTTTAACCAGGCTATAATTGAAGTATCAAAAATGCATTTATCTATCTTATCTATTGATTCAACAGCATGTGTCTAAGTTTCTGCTTCGTGTATGAAAATTAAAAATATCAGAGCGCTAATAACGTTCTGTATTGTAGATACTTCTATATCATAGATGGAAATGGATATAGGTAAATGATGATATTTTTATATGCTAGTAATTGAAGTTCACACGATTTCTTACTAACCTTTTTAGGAGCAAAAGAAAAAACAAAGCGCCAAGAAATGGGAGGGACGCTTGCAGGGAGTCCAGAAAGCCAAGGACGATCGTCAAAAGAAGAGGACCGAGAATATACAGAAGCGGAATCAAGAGAAGAAGAAAAAGGTTCTCAAGAAAGCAGTGAAGAAAGGAAGGATGATACCATGAACACAATTCCTTTTATAATATAATTTGTAAATATTTTTTAACATGATTTCATTGTTTTATTATCCATTATCCATTTTCTTATTTTATTTTATTTATTTCACTATTTTTCTACAAAATTTAAATACAGTGAAATCAAGGTAATGCCCACTTCACTAAGTGTGTACTTGTGTTGAAGTGGGCTTACAGAATGCAAATAATTAAATAATTATAAGCGAGGCTTAAATAACTAAGAACGAAAACAATGAAATAAATAATAACTAAAACCAAAAAAAGGAGAAAAAAATAAACATACAAAAGACCAAGAGAAGCAAAAAAGAAAAGATAAAAAGGACCATGAAAAAAAGAGAAGAAACAAACAACTTATACCATGTACTAGGAGTCACCTTTGCAAGTTAAATCTTTTCGTTTTAGAGATTTATTTATTTCAGCACCTTGGAAGGGTAATGAGCTAGCTCTTTTGGGCTTACAACTAACATATACATTGACAGGGAAACTCAAGTCGTTTTCAAATGGAATGCGGGTATACTGTGGGATAACATTTTTTTAAGGGAATGAATTCCTAAAAATTGAGACACTCCGTTAAAAAATATAAGTGGTATAGTGTAAAAAAGAATCGTAATTTGTGAAAATGGATTACGACTAAGTTACACCCGAAAAAATAAATTGTAGAGAAAAATTTATTTCAATGGTGCATATTATCTTTCATATTTAATGTCTGTTTATAGATTTGATTCTTCGAGTAGACCATTATTTTCGAATTCTTTTGAGATCTGAAAACGTAAACCATGTGATCCTATATATTGTTTTTACTGATCCAGTGTTGCTAGTAGCGCTTCCTCATTTGTTTACATGCGTTTCTCTGCTTTTTAGAACCGCAGTGTTGAAAATTCCATAAATAAAAATGCAATAATTTTTATGATTTAATTTTATTCAAAAATGATGTCACATTTCCAATATACAAAATTACTATGCCTAATACCTGTTTATTAGTCAGTCAAGAACTACAGTTGCACACGCTACCAAGTGAATAAGAACCAAATCCCACTGGATTTATTATACCAAGAATGGACCCCTAATTGGTCATTAGACATCTATTAGATCATAAGAGAATTCACAACAAAAAAATATATCGATACATTAAAATGTGATTTATACTTAAAATAGCTAAGATAAGAAACACATTTTGAGAATAATAAAGTAATAGAACTTTACTAAAATATTTTTCGCAACTAAATATCAACACAAACAATTAAAGCTAGAATTAATATTGTTAAAATGGATAACTTAAGGGGTATGGACATGGAGGGGTATGGAAACAATACAATAAACCATATCACTTCCCCAAAAGGGGATAGAGGATCAAGTTCCACACTACTCCTCTCTCCTGACATACATCTTTTGCCTTCATTCATATATCTCATGCATACTGTGCGATCATTACAGGACCTTCGATCAAAATTTGGTTGTTCTTATGCAATGATTTTCTTAGACGGACTTGTCTTATACCTTCTACTTTGCATCGTACATATTCCGTACAAATCTCTCTGTATCCATTTGCTCTAAATGCCCAAACCTTCTCAAATGTGGAATCACCTTGTGAAAATGTTGCTTGAACTAAAATGTTTATTCTTAGTTGTACTTATGGTGTTAGTGGGTAAATACGTGTCACTGTTGTATTTACCTACTAACGCCTTCGGTACATCGTCACCTAAAGCAGCATATTTTCTTTTGGTATTTCCATATTTTTATTCAACATCTGTATATAGCGTAGTTTTCACGGCAAAATCACTTTAAGAGTATCGTATATATATTTTTTATTCATCAGAGAACATTTTTTAATCAGATGTATTTTTATGTTGATCTCTAAAATTCATCTCAAACTATTTCGCACTGACACTGGGAGAGCATTCAGCTCCGCCACTTAGAATGTCCGTTTAGCGAAGCTCATTCTATGGTCATGTGAGTGCATTGCCGATCATTCAGAGTATTGAGGACACATAACTCTTTAAGGTACGATGGCACTGAATCATACTCGCAATTGCGTATCAACCAGCATACCTTACACAAAACTCTTTCCAAAAAAGAAGCATAGATGTTTTTATATATGTGTATTTTGGAAATACCATAAATTATTCAAGCCGAAGAGATTGAAATCTATTCGATTTATACTTTGGATATTAAAATTAAAGAAAAACGCAGAAATTTATTATTTATTAAAATAAAATGTGCATACTGTCAAAGCTCTCGACTATGTTTAATACAATACATAATGTGTTAGGCCTTAAATAACGATTACAGGAACAAAGCAACTATAAATCTATTATTATATACAATATATTGTGGCTCGTAGAATATTCAGATTGTTAACAGCTTTCTTTATCGTTTCATTAAGCCTATAATGATTTGCCGAATTGTGTATTTGAAGAGTACGGTTTACAAGGGATGGATATAACAACATCGAAATGGGTGTGAAAGCAAGAAATAAAGTGAATGGTGCACTAAATGCTGTTATATCAAACAAAAAACTTTCAAAGAGTGACCGAACACACACTCGCAAATTACATTGAAATTTGAGTCTGATGGAAGGGGAGTGATAGTGGAATAAATGCTGCCACATGTCTACATTGCATCTGAAAGGAGCAATCAATAAATGTGACAAGGATACCTTCATGGATTACGAAATAATTATCAGAGAGAGGGTAACTTCTTTGCAAAACAGGTCTAACTGGAGACTGTCACCAAATAGTTGGCAAAATCTTGAGAATGTAGAGCAACTGCTCTGAGAGGTCACGAATTCTGCATGTCTAATAGGATCCAAAAAGCGAGCATGGACAAGCAGCGAAAGCTCCTCTCCGTTGTACCTAATATAAGGGTACAATATGGAGAATATATGATAGGTGGTAGTAGAATAAATGCTATTGAAATGAAATTGTATGACTAAGGAATATAATATGATAAGGTATGGGGAAAGAATGTGGGGTGGATGCAAGTGTAATTGATAAAATTAAAGAAGGAAAATGTGTTGAGATAGTTCGGTCATATAGAGCGCATGATGGTGTATTGTATTATCACATCTATAAGGAAATAAACTAGAGTACATGTCTTCAAATCTACAAGACATGTTTTATCCGTATGTTAATTTTTAATAAGCAAACCATCGGTACATCTGACAAAAAAGAAGCAAACAAATCGATATTCTATGAGTTTCACATCAGGAGTAGACAGAAAACAGGCAGAACTACACAGGCACTGCTAATCGTTTAGATCACCATCTAACTGATTCTAAACCTTTCTATTAGCTCACATGTAGGTCACGACCATGACTGTCTCCTTTTCCTCTTACACAAATAATATAAACCAAGTATATCACAATGTTTCTTTATAATTTATTATTCTATTTACAGTTTCACCAATGATGGTAACGTTTCATCAAGCTAGTAAAATAAACTTAAACATTACACTGAATAATTGTATTTTTCGTGAAAGATCCGCAGTATATAATATTGAATGATTATAATATAGAAACTTACAAAAATCACAGCGGTGAAATTCATTTTCACTACTCTGATTAATGTGCACTCATCTATAGTTTAATTGAGACTTTATATGAGTAGGTTTATATTTGGTTCACACTCTAATCGTTTAATGTAACAGATTCTGATTCCTAAGGTTTTCACAATCAAAAGATTTGCAAAAACTTTTGTGTTGTAACAGTTTATTTTCAGTTTACATTCATTAATAAAGATGATTGACTTTGTCTCAAGGTGGTGTAGTATCCCAGGTCTGGCCTTCCTAACTGTTGCATATTAACAATCAACACTAATACACTCTGTTTATGGTATGGTTTCTTTTCATATGGTATATACTTGAGTAAGTAATTTCTACAATGTAGTTAACTTTCTACATATACAGATTACCCTTGAAGTAGGGCACTGCAATGTGGTTCTAAATTCTATGTGTATTTCAAATTAATTTAAACTTAATTCCATCTGGACACATCTTTCGTGCATCCCGATAGATTCGACTAAAGTGTGAAGCCAAAGAAATATTTGGACTAGATCTATGTTATTCTACTTTGTAGATAATATTAAAATGGTTAGTTACATGTTGTAAAATAGTACATATTTGGCATCTTATTTGAACAACTTTAGTTGTATTTGATTATATAGGTGACATTTTTGAAATGAATAGTACTCTGTTGGCATTCAATGAAAACAAAATAAAGAACAACATACATCATTTGATTTATAGTCAGGGATGAAAAATGATTATCGCTCAGGTGACAGCCATCCATTTGAATGCAAGTTCCAAGCTGTTGCCAAAAAGCATTCATAACTCTGCCCAACAACACCTCTTGGTCACCTTTTCTATAATAGTATCTTTTAACACTATTCTATACAGAGCTTGTGGGAATAAACACATTCCCTTATATGTCCCCAAACAGCGTCACTGCTATGAAATGGTATGTTATCCCGAAGGCAATAACTATTCTCCCTTCCCTTTACTCCTCCTAACTACTGAGTAATATTTATTTCAAAAACATCCTGTTCCCGCGTGTCACTCTGTACATAAATATGATATAATATTAGTTTCATATTACGAGGGGAAGATATCTGAAAATAAACTTGTTTCAGTGAAATATATACAAAGCAGTTGATAATAAATAATGCGAAGGATGAAGACTATAGCTAGTTAGTGGAGCATAGTGCTGTGGCTACTACGGTTTGGTAGAAGCTGTCCACATGGATGACATTGAGAGTTTGGTTTCAGAGAGATGAGGATTGCACAAAACAAGCTGTCCTGGAGGACCATGAAAGAGGTATGGCATCTTTAGCACTGATCCAAGAAGATTGAGAAGTAAACAATGCAGTTTTTTATTTGAACAGATATTTTTAATGGCCTTATTTAACATGAAAATGGTTAAGAATTATTTAACCTTTGTTTAAAAAACTTAATGCTAGGTATTGGTTATATGCAAAAATATATTATTTCAGCTATATTTAATCATAGAGAGCAATACTTAAATATCAAAAGCCAACTGACCAGCAGTTTCATTTATGAATTATCAACTATGCACTATCTAGTTAAAAAATAACAAGAAACTTAATAATGAAAGAGAAATAAATAAATTATGATATTTTTAACATTATTTAAAATAGTTTTCACAAATTAGCTTCCAGCACTTATTCCCTTAGCTATTGGCAACGTTCCTACTTTGCACCAGTTGTTTTGCATTCCTCTAACTGAAATCAGTGTTGAAATGAGTAATAGGCCATGAGAAGTGCCCCACAAACAGCTCATGAGGACTGCTTCTGCAGGCTGAAACACCAATGAGGTAATCAAACTAAGGAGGAAGGAGAAGAATATTTCAAGGACCAATAGTTCAAACAATATAAGTCTCGAAAAATAAAGTCTGGTATTTTTTTAAACAGACTTTATAAATATGAAGTATGAACCATTACTGACTATGATTGTTAAGGACAATATACTCTAACATATTAGTTTATTGTCAAAGTCTAAGATCTAAGAAAACACTAACCATACATACTCTATCATATCGTATTATAAACTATGATTAGAAATAAGGTAGCTAGCTGAGCTATACTTTATCATCCTTCAAAATCTCAACCATTAGTACAAAATTCCTATGTATTATTATTCCTTATTGATTACAATTTAGTCTACCTTTTCTATTTGTATTCATTTCAAACACTATTGTATCTACATTGGTTCTTGTACATTTTAAAAATTCACATTATAAATACGATGTTCAACTCAAAAATCATCTACACTTTCAGGTGGTTAATCGTTATTCAGTAGTTTTATAGTGACATGTGCGAAAATTTATGACGATTGTATTGCACATGGCTCAACTATCAGATTCCACCAAGAAGAAGCAAAAAGCAGTGATTCGATAACTGAAGAAGTCGATCAGGCTAAAATGTACACTAAAACAATACACCAAAACTATTTTTAAACACCTAATGTGGATAGCTCACAAATGTCTTTGAGAGGTACCATTATTTGTGCATTTAATGTCTGCGAAGCTGAATACATAAGGCACTTTGCTAAAAATAAAATGAATCATCCCCATCAACCCGACACATTATAGTGTTTTGCGGCACAATCTTATATCGATTATTTACATACAAAACTGTCTTTGTAAAAACATGCAAGGTTCGGCAGAAATAACTCTGATTTTCCACCACTGCTGCAGAAGTGCTGCTGAAGTAGAATAGGATTTGGTTTCAGCACGCCGTTTTGTAGCCGTTGCCTTACCATTTTAATTGCCTTCTTGGCTTGGGGTGGTGAGCATCCACTGTTCGCTATTGAAATGTATTTTTAAAAAAGTGATTTAGTTAATAGCACGATGTGACTATTTCGTTCTAATTTTTACCGCAGTAACTAATAATAAATATAAATAAGTTATAGGCGTCAAATTTTAGACTGTAGAAAATGAAAATATTCAGGAAGAATGTACGCTGGTAGGAACATGTTTCTCATGAAGATGAGAAGTTAACATGGTCATTGCGTGTGTAAAAGAAGTGAAAAATGTAGGTTAAAAGAGATCACTGGTATCCATTCTTACTGTCTTCCCCCATAAAATCCTTAAAGGCGCTGTACATTTTCTGTTGCTCTTCAAAGAACAATATTTTAAAAAGACGTGTATTTTAGTCGGCATCTAAAAATCATTTCAGGCAGACCGTTTTGCAACGTCACTCGGAAACCATTCTAGGCCTTCGGTCCCACCACTGAGAATGATTGCTCAGTGATGATCGTTTTATGGTCTCTTTTTTGATTCCATTACCCATCTCATAGAAGAGAAAACTGATCTGGGCGTGCATGTCCAGTCATTCAGAAAATCAGGCGCAGATCAACTAGCATACCTTATACATAACTCTTGTTAGTACTTTTCATCCAAAGAACACAGGAGCTATGTATCACAAATATAAATTTTAATAAAATAAGTTGTTTCATATTTGAATAATTGATTTAAAATTATGCTATAAATCCCACGAGATAGTGAACAATATAAATATATGTTTGAAAATTTTAAAGAAACAACATCAGTTATAGAAAAAAATGAAACCACGAGTATGTTATCCTTTCTTCCACAGTATGTAGCTTCAATTATAGGATAGGGGGAATGTACAATATTCATAGCAATTTAGCGTCTAATGACCGTATTGAGTATGGCTACATCACTTGGAGCATAAGTTGAGTGCGTAATCTCAATTCCACTTAAAATTAACACAATTTAACATAGAGAATCTCTACAGATCTTCACAGAAGCATGGTATTGTGTCATGTTTGTTTTCATAAGAAAAAAAAAACTGCTATAAAATCACTTCACATACATTGAATGTTACACAAAAGAATAATGTTGACCAATATTTCATTACCTCAGTGTGAATTGCCACATTGCAGTGTCATTTTGAGCAAGTCTATTTGATAGTCTGCCTGTGTAGTGTATACAGATGCTGTGTATCATAAACAACATCAGATAGTCAATAGGCAGCCTATACCCACTTAACAAATATGTATCGTGGAGAAATGTGTGGGCCAATTGCAAGGTTATGAATTATAATCAACAGCATCAGAATACAATACGATAAAGCCGAAATAATGCTGTTCCAAAGGCTGCGATACTACAGTGCTACGGACATATTTCAAGAGGAGCGTATTCTGGCCTTCACTGCTGTGTGGCGACGCAGATGTGCTGGAGTAATGCAGAGGGCAGAAACTAGCCCAAATAACATGACAGCAGTTGACAAGTCACGTTAAGGGTGAGCTCAATGGCGAAGGTTGTAAGCTCCTATTTAGGAACGCCATCTTTTTAAAATTTCTTTTGCATTAGACATATTATTTGTAAAGAGTTTTTTTCCCTTTTGAATGATGCAATGCAGAGAAAGAAGGCGAAGGAGTGTTGGAGTCTATAGAATCCAGAACTCCAAGAGAAGAAACGTATACATAATTTAATTTTCTACAACTGAGATATAGGAGTGTACATTGTAACACAAGTAGAGTGAAAGAGTTTCGGTAACTCTATTTATCCTGATAACAACACTAGAAAGTGTTCATAGTCATCTGACAGATAAAATGAAAGGGAACAAATGAGTTCACTGCTAATTGTTTAAAGTGTTGTGGCTTCTAATGCTAATTCAGATTCCAAACATGCTTATGGATTCAAAACATTGGTCAAAATCATTCCAATAAATACAAAATAATAATACTGTGATCATACAAAATTTGCTATACAAAAATTAACCATATACCGCAATAGGAATACTCATACCATGGACATACGATGAACAATGTCTTTAAATATTATCATTCAAACATTTGAATGTGAACATCTCCTGGTTGTTGTTAGTACATAAAATAAATAAAAATTTTCTACGCAGTCTTCATGTTTGTACGTGCCGATCCGCACCTCCTCACCTATTCAGCTTCTGCGATTCGAACATTTCGTTCTCAGAGTCCAACTCGTTTTCTGAGTATGAGAGGGAGCAACCGAGACGCCTCTCCACTAATGTATCCTGGAAACGTAAAATAGCAAAAGTTTTCAACACATTGGTTAAAACATTGTCACATCATCTAATTCTATTATTTATTTTAGCCAACTGGAATCTTTTGAATTACTTCTATAATAGACATTTATTTTTGTTCTTTCTTTTTTATTGAATATATATTTTTTCCTTGTCTAACGAGGACTAACTATTTTAGTTGCCTATTTAATTTATATCATGTGTTTTAATTGTAGATTGCATATCATTTTTTGTAATTTTGTAAAGAATTTTTGTCAAGTGCTATTTGTATGAGAGGGTTTAAAGTATGTTTGTATCCATAGGCGATAAATTATTTAAATGGATCAATGTTTTAAGTATTTGGGTCTGTAAGCGATAAATAATATAACTAAAACTGTGTTTTAAATTTTTGTTTGTCCTTTGTGTGAAATATTTCATGTCTGGTTCGATACATATTATTATTTATTACATGGATAATTTATTAAGCGCTGTTTTCGTGAAAAGCCAACTCAAGAGCACTGTACAGCTTTATACTTAAATATCTTACTCAATATTGCAGATTTTATATTAAAATTATAGTGACAAAATGTGATAGAAAAAAAAAGAAATTATAATGTAATGTTAATTATGATGTATTTAATTCTTGATGATTATCTTCTTATGAAGATCCGGGGTAATCCTTCTCCTTATCGGTATAGTTGATGTCTTCGAAATAGGTACCCAATATTGAAACTATTACAATATTGTTTTTTTTGAGATGGAATTATTGTGCGCGTGTATTAATGCAGACGTGGGCATTTCATCCTCTGAGAGCACCGAAGTATCCGAGAGATGTGCATCACAGACGCATGTAATCCTGCCCAAATCCCATGGCTATTGTTCTAAAAGATTGAATGAACACAGCTTGGCAGTTTGGGCCAGATGTGACCATATTTCAGAAAAAGGTCTGTGTGGTATACCTGCCAGCTCGCTTACTCAGAGGCCTTTGTACACCAGTTACAACACAGAATTTATCTATTTATTATTATTTAACACTGAATTACTAATTTTCGCAATAAATGGTATACTTTAATATTTACAACTACAGTTTTGGTAACAGTTTGATCGGTTTAAAATTCTGCACATTTTGTACTAATTTTATATGTACTTTAACAACTATTGCTATTTATAAACATTAAAAAGCTGGAGAAGAACGAAGCGGTGCTGCCATGCATCTAGCGCCGGCGCTTCCGCTCCTAAGACTCCATACAGAGTGTGTATAATTTACCAGATTACGTCAACCATTATTTATATATTTATTAAAAATTTGCCTTTAACATAAACATTTACATGAATGTGAGTTGATTTGGTATTATCTCAAAATTTTGCCAAAAAAAAATTTACATAAGTACAATAAGATTATAATAATAATTCAGAAGCACCATTGTTAATAGAATAACGAATCCGACACCAATGCAAATTATATAGGGAATATTTGTAACGTACGTAATTTAACGGTTTGTTCATACAGTATGGCACAAGTAGAAGAGTGAAGAGTAGACTACAACTAGTATGTGCCAGCCATGACCTCAGTGTCGCTCATCCAAGAGTTCTCCATGCTGGATCCCATCTGCTGCAAACACACATTTAGCACTAATCTAATAACTACAAAAAAGCATGCAGGATACATCCAATATTTCTACACATAGGCACAGCACTACTGCAGCAGGTTTACAATATAACATGATGTTTATAGGAGTTCTTTGTTTATATCATAGAAATACTACACTACTACAATACGATACAACATCATACTGTTTCCCCGAAAGGGTAGGTAGAGAGGATTGAGCGCCATACCACTCTATCCTGGCGTACATCTCTTGCCTCATCCACATTCATACATCTCCTCATGCATACTCTGCGGTTATTACAACTACGAACAGAGACATCGATTAGAATTTGGTTAATCTGTTCAAGCCATGATTTCATTGGGTTTCCTCTGTCGCATACCTTCTACATTTCCATCATAAATTTTCTGTACTAATCTCTCGGTATTTATTCTTTCAAATATGCCCAAAGAGATCTCATCTCAACAGCATTAATTCTACTTTCATTCCTTCTCTGCCATGTCTAGGCATCACTTCCATATATCAAGTTACACCAATTCTCCATTATGCACTGCCATCCAACCACTCTTGGATAGCTTCTTGTTTGATATAACAGCGTTTAGTGCACCATTTATTGTATTCCCTGCTTTTATACACCTTTCGATATCACTTTCACACTTATCATCCCTCGTGAACATGCTTCCCAGATATATGAATTCTTTGACTTGCTCTAAATCCACGTTTTCAACTTTTATTTTACACTCAGTTGTTCCACCACCCTTCTCAAATACCATTACTTTCGACTTGCTACCATTCATCAGTATATATACTTTAGAATTAGGTATCAGTAAATATACACTAGAATACGTTACTACATTATTGATAAAATGAAGAGAAGTTCCTTGAGATGGTTTAGGCACGTTGAACGAATGGATACGGAGAGTTTAGTATGGAAAATTTATTAATTTTGTATTATGATCCAGGCTTTCATACAGGCAGACTCGCACCGAAGGACACTGCAATGTGGTCCAAAACTTTGTCAAACAAAATGTCATAGCACAATATAGCTACCAAAAAGTCTTTGACTTGTCTTCAGGCATTCTATCCTACTAACTAGTGCTTGCACATCTTTTTTGCATTCTACCAGAAGGACAGCATCATTAAGCAACACACAACACATTTTGAGCTCTCAATCCTTTATTCATATCTCTAAGCTCTCTCATACAGCTGTCCATGTACAGATTGAAGAGAGTTCTACATAGTACAATCTTGTGAAAAAGAAATGGTAAACAACAAAGCATGATGTTGGGTAAGCAATAGGGAGTGCTCAATTATACACTAATAGTATATCTATCAAACAATAGCAATAAAAAAAATAGAATACACCGTAGATGTGAATGTTTGTTTTCGTCATATTTTACTCACATCTAGTATTCCCGCACTCGGTTCTGAGGCGTATCCCTCAAAATGTGCCTCCCTTCCGTCATCCTCAGATTCCGAGGAGCTCTCGTCTGAGCGAGACCCGGGGGCCACTTGGCATACCATCTGCGCTAGGTCTGTGAATGTGTATCTAAAAAGTGCAACAAATAATTACAGAGGAAATAAATATGGTACAGTTTCGGAATCATTCAGAGCGGAAGACATCTATACATATAAGCATATTTATTTATTTATCAAACAGTATTAAGCACCAAAGAAAATATAAAAATTACATTATAACATTGTAACTGTAGCAAGATACGAAAACATAAATAATGTATTCGATTTGTTCGGTGGTAACTTTGTGATAGGAGACTTCCATATTTATTGTCAATTATTTAGAAACTAAATAAAAC
>JAPMAF010000887.1:0-12489 GCA_026537445.1 Silvatares holzenthali
ATGTATATATATTCAATAATATTGGTTTATTTTATGTGAGCATTTGCGTAGGAGTTCCACCGAGGTGGATCTATCACATTCGAGGATGCTATGCAGAGAGTATTGGTGTAAGCATAAAGAGTTGACACTAGTCTTGACGAGACATAAGTTATAATGGGAGGGAAATACATAAACCGGCAAGTGATGCAGTTAATATCATTCGATAATTAATATTCACTTTAGTTTGCGTGTGTTCCATATTAACATATTTTATATAAATATTTTTGTTTCACAGGTTTTTTGAAGACGGGCGCTAAAGGCTCCGCCCAGGGCAACTTTGGGCTGATGGACCTCGTGGCCGGCCTGCACTGGCTGAGGGAGAACCTTCCAGCCTTCGGTGGCGACCCAGACAGGGTCACTCTCATGGGACACGGCACCGGAGCAGCTCTTACCAACTTTATAGCCGTTTCACCTGTAGCTAGGGGTGAGAGAGCATAACCTTATTTACTTATTCAATTGCCAAAAGTGAAGAAGATATCCTAACGGAATTTTAGGAAAATGTTCTGCGATAATTTGATTCTATCAGGATATATGCAGGTAGTTTTATTCAATTCAGCAGGTGTAAATTTTTTCTTACAAAAATTCAATTTAATTTATCGCCTTTGAAATAAGAGTAGAGATAACAGATTGGATTGAAATGGAAAATTTCGCATTATGGCTAAAAAGGGAATTCATAATATGTTCATCAATGTAGAGAGATCAGCTGCAAAGCATATGAAATAGCCTACATTAACTGCCTTTCGACATTAACATTTTAGCGAAAAAAAAACATTATTAATCACAATAAACCATTTATTAATGTCTCGATTATTTGAAGAAACCTAATTATTTACAAAGCATTTAATTGTAAGCTTGACAAACAAGGACAATAAACAAGTCGTGCAAATAATTTTCTGTTATTTATTTTTTCTGGTGTAACTTTGTGGTAATCCGTTCTTACAAATGAATATTAATATGTTTATTTTTTGACAATACACCATCTATATTTTTTGTTGATAATTCAGGAACTCAATTAAAATGAGCGGCAACATTTTTTTTGGTTACGAATAAAACTGAAATTAAAAAAATAGAATTAATACTTTAAATTTTAATTGCAATATTTTATTTATTCTCATTATTTCATTTTTGTTTATATTGCATATGAGAAATATAAGATGATATATTTGGTTGATACGCTTACGAAGGTTGAGGAAATCAGCTTTCCAATAAATAATATTATACTTTTATGTTTCAATAAGCATATTGTGTCTTAATACCTTTAAAGGTAGCCTTTTCGGCGAAATGAATAAAATGGCTCCGAATACACCTGGGATCCCAGTATTGGTTTCCATAGGTTTAACGACAAAATATTTTTGAAAAAAAATCCTTATTGAATTCAATTATCTTCAACACCATTTTCAATATACCACAACCCCCAAGATACTGAAAAGATTGTTTGAACCGAGAGAAAAAAACAGTGTCTATTTTACTCATACATGAAACATTCGAACGTTCCATCAAATAAATATATTTTTTATGTATTCTTGAAACTTTATATACACTATATAGAGATTAAATATTGTTTTTATTCAAGAAAATCAGATTTAATAGATAAAACGATGTAATATCCTTTAACATTTTATATCAATTTTTACAAATATTTTAAAATATAAAAAATTGCATCATCTGCTTTGTTCAGTTTTTTTTCTTATTAATGATACACATATGTTATATTTGATATAAAAAAGATAATAAATATAATCAATTTGATTATTTCAATAAAATTAAATTTACATATAACCTTAAAAAATATTATTTTAAAAAGGTGGAATATAAGGTCGGGCATAACGAATTTGTAAATTAACAAATTTAAAAGCATCCTTTATAAATTTTTCTTGTACTTCCCAAGGTATACACAGTCCACAGGTGTTCATTTTCAGAAATGTTTTTTTCATTCCGCAAATTATACGAGAATTGCAGGCGAGGCTTTGTACTGTCATAAATAATATTAAATTCAATCCCCCTTTCAAGGATGTTCTTTGCATTTATATTAATAACAGCCAAAAGATTTTAACGTTTCATTCATACCAGAGTAGGGAAAGGGCACAAAGAAAGTACATTGAGCAATATTCAAGGTTTAATTCAAATAATAATTACAATTTTCTCATTTATTAAGAGAATGTATTATTTATGATTAATTTACGGGTAAAACATCCATAAAAAACTTATTATGGTTTACGCACAGGAAAAAATATAGGCATTGGAACTGTACAGAAAACTGTAAAAATTGAGGTTAAAATACGTTTTCCTAATAAGCAGTAGCAGAAAGGATGAAAGAACTAAGATATTTATTTTCATAGTAATAAAAAAATGGATTTATGTCATTTATTATATAAAATATTTTCAGCGTTACTAAATCTTCTCAATAATTTCATTCAAATAAGGAAACTATCGGTCTCGTGGTCGAGTGGTTAAAGGCACTCGATTAAAGCGTTGGAGGAACGCTGGGGGCTGCGGGTTCGAATCCCGCCGGAGTGAAAAAAAAAGTATTTAAAATTCATTTTTCTATTCAGATTTTAAATACATGTATGGAAATATATTTTAAAAATAAAAAAACAGCAAAAATAAATGCATTTTAAAAACATATATTCACTCTGGATAGAAAAAGAGTGGTAGATCTTGTATCGTCCTGGAGCAATTCCACCTTCAGTATTGTAAGCCACGTGAAATGTATTTATCCATATTTCGTAACTAGAACCATGGTTATAACCAGGTTTTCATTCTCTCCTCCGACTGCTACACAGCATTAACATGTACAATTGTACAGTATGTTACAGACCCGGACGGATGGTGGTGTCGTGGTGTATCATGTGTAGTATAAGATACAAAAAAAAGAAAAGAAATGCAATTTACATTTAATATCTGAACCAAATATATGTTAAATTTATTATATTGTAGAAATGCGTTTATGGACGATGTACAATATTTGTGTAGATCTGAAGTATATTCCCGCATGAGAATATTCGAGGAGTATCATAATATTATTACCAAACTACAAACAAATACTCCATGAAATGTAGAGTTATTTTAGAAGTCTCGAGTTGTTTTCAGGCAGAGTGGAAAAACAAACTCATAACGACCCGCTGTCTTCTTGACTATACCCGTTGAAAACGCTATCAAAGTAATGTAAAATAGGAATAGGCAACCGAGAGGAATCCATCTCTTAGAGTATCAGACATATGGGAATCGATTTTTTGTCTAAACGTATATAAAAATCAAAATTCATCGAGAAATATTGTATTTCGACTATATTGCGTATTGCGTGAACTACGTCTTAAAGCGTCAGATGGATGAAAAGGGTGTGGCACTTACAGAAGCGCTGTGCGGTGTTCAATATAAATATCTCATTACTATTGTGCCTCTTATTGAATACATGAGTAGTTTGATGAATATGGTAAATATAACAATTAATTTAAGTTTCTAGGAATCAAAAAAAAATGTTTTCTGCATAATTTGCATTTGAGGCTTTAAACATAATTCAGTAAGATTGGAATCTCCTCATTCGGTCTATTTCATTAGTTAAATTATTTATAAGTTGAATTATTGCGCGATCTCGTAGAAATTTACTGCACTGCTTAAACCATTCTTGTATGTTGAAATATGATCAATCGTATAACCCGATTGCAATGATATAAATTGTTTTTTTGATCTGAAAATCAAATTAATAAACACCATTAAATTTAATAAATTCTTTTTATAAATAATTTAGAATCCCTAAGTATCTCATAATGAAACCGTAAATTACCTTTATCATACATTCATGTTTTATTTAGAAATTTTATAAAACGTAGGTACTTGGCCTGTATGAATTTTTAATGGTGTCTTAAAATATGCTTTATTTATTGTGATAAACGCTTTTATTGCGGTTTTATTTATTTTTATTTATTAACGCAGTCTTTCATACCTGTTACCCGCTACATGGTCTACTCTTTTCCATTTCTTTGGCTTTTTTCTTTATAATAAATATGTGCCAAGAGTCAGCCCAACCAGTTTTTAGTGGAAATGGAGCTTCATAAAACGTATGTAAGTCTTTTTTTATTTATTATCACTACAAATGAACGAGTGTTGTATTTTTAAAGAGAGAAATGCATAAATATGCTGAGAGAATAACTACTAAACAGTAAACAGAGTGGGGGAGAATGTTAATGGAAATGCAAGAAAACCGAGAATAAACGGGGGAAGTGTAACATTATCGTCCTTTTAAGGGCACGGATATAACAATGATCAACGTTTATGCGTTTCCAGCGACCCGTTCTGCTCATATCCAGGAAGCACTTTTCTTATTAAGCTACAACAAAAGCCTTTTCGTTACTTTTGTTTTCTCTCCGCAGCGATATCCCGGAAATTGTTGACCAGAGTGATATTTCCGTTGACGTACTCTTGAAAATTTTCTGTAGGGTTTGTTTCACCTTACATTAATCAGCTGGGCTTGGTTTTATGGTGCCAGAGTTTCGCAATTCATTTGTTCTCTTTTACTATGAATGATGCCGAAACCCACTTTGGATGTTAGCGAATCGGACAACGTGCTATTTTATACGCTCTTCAGTAAAGAATGTTAAATCAACTCTATTAAACATTCAAACGTTAGACTGGACTAGTGTGAGCTCTTTCGCATATCGCAAAATAATCTAATATATGTCGTATAAATCGTCAGCGAAACACTAAGGAATCTTGCGATTGATTGCGTATAACTGGAGTTTTACAAGACAGTATATATATATTTTTGATCTACTCTGATAAGAACCTGAAACAATATAATTACAATTTTTATTCCAAGTTTTTGATTTTTAGCGTCATAACTAATGCAGATATATTAAGCTTTATAGGCAAATCGTAGACCAAATAATTTCGATAAGAAATCACTATTTTCCAATAACTTATAACGTATCAGAAAAATATATTTGAGTGAGATTGATGCAATATATAATAAAATAGAAGGCAGATAGGGTTGTGTACTATCCTTTCTCTCACTCTATCTCTCTCCATTAACTATACCATATACCATGCAGTTGGAAATATTGCATCAGTTATGTAGGTGGATAAGAAGGCAGAACACTCATTTATAAACCTTAATTTCAGTTTTGTTTTTTTGTAAAAATATCCTCCAAAACATAAACCAGGAGTTATACCTTAAGTAAACTGTGTGTTGTTTGTAATAAAATATGCATGTACGGCATACTCAAAATTGTACATACATGAGTAATAGTCAACATCAAAGTTATTTTTGGCATAATAATTAAATGCTGTTGGTTTTTTTAACATTTTTTTTAATAGAACAATAATTTTCTCTGATTTTGAAAGTAGTACAGTAAAATATCAACTGCTAATTACACATCATTTCCCTCTCTATAGTTTTAGTTTTCTGCTTGAAAGTATTTGAGAACAATAAAAATGTACTGGGTTTGTATAAAAACAATTGAAATGAAAAATGTTATTTAGTGCTTTAGTTAATTTTTATTTTAAAAACAAACAAGTTACAGTTCCCCGTAAAGAATAACAAACATAAAAAGAAATTCCACCGTTGCCCCGAGTACCCGAACCACCGCAGTAATTCGCTTACAGGTGCTTTAATGTGATGCAAATAAGGTTTTAGGAGTAAAATAGTATTAAAGCATATTAACATAATGTAGAAAAATGTCCAGAGATATTCTGTATTACACAGATAAAACCTTAAGTGCTAATATACGCAAAAAGTATAGGACTTTCACCATGATAAAAGTAATGCAATAGGATTTGAAAATATCTTACTGTGTGAACACGATTTACATTTAAATAATGGATAAAAGATCTTAGTAAGAATAGTACTAAGTTAAATAAACTTTTGTGCCGGTTTCATTCATTGTGGGAATAAATGAAGAATTGATGTATCAAAGTGGGCGAAGTATTGTTGAGGGTAGATGTATTTAGAGTCCAATCGTTTCATTCATGTGAAGAGATGTTTATTAACTTTCTTCCTATATCTATAAAACTGAATTCGTTTGGGATTAGGCATAGTATACTAGTGTTCTATAGTATAAAAAATGTTTTTGGAGAGAACATTTTCAGATCAAGGGAAGATTGTTTAGTATTTTAAAAACAAAGAAGGAAGATTGTTTAGTATTTTTATTACAAAGAGGTGAAAACAATCTAGAGATATTGAATGTAATTGGAAAAACTAAAATATCGAACCATGTTAATGAGGTGACTATTTTTAATGCAAGTTTAACTCTTAGCAGTATTTAGAAATAAAAATGTTAATAATTATTGGCAAAAAATCTATAAGTAGGGTTAGTGTTGCTCTAGTTGATAAATTAAAATGAAAATTCTGTTGCTTCTTGTTTGGTATGCATATTTTCAAATTCTGTTTTCAGAGCGCTACACCTTCAAATATTTATTAAAATATATTTAGTATATATTCTCAAATGGGTTTTGATATCACATTTTTACTGGCAAGCGTTTAATTTTAACATATTAAATAAAATACGTTTTATTTTTCGATTGAATGAAACTTAGCGATTTCCCAAATTGATTGTCTCCGAGGGATTTTATGGTTCCATAGCACGGTTCACGTTATCATAATAAACTAATCGAATAAACATGTCATGATTTCTCATTCAAGGGTATTTCAGCCTTTCGAGAGATTCTTTAGGATCGGGCGATTGAATACCATAGAAGGAACATTTTACTAAAATCAGTCTCTTTCTACATCACTAAAAGGCAGAGACTGGGGAGAAAAAAATACCCTCGCTTCCCCTATTATGCCGTTTGAAGCTGACAACGTGTACATAGATATATTCTAAACGATAACGGTTATAGGCCTTTTGGTACCAAAATTCGACGATTAACTTCAGGGGTCAGCGAAACAGATCTCTGGGGGTATATCACCGAAATCGTTTGATATAAAAATTAATGAAGCAGTTTAATGTTTTAGAAACCCCAAGTTGTCTGGTAAAGCACGGCGTAAATGGTTTATTTTGTTTCCCGAATCTTTGAATGATGATGTGTTTCTGATCAAGCAACTCGGGAGCGAGTTGACTACTCACATGACCGTTAAAAAAGACAACTCGCTATGGAGTAATTGTAAATCAACAACGTTCATGTACAACTTTTCCTGTGACAGGCACTATAAATAAATTAGCACCTGTCGTTAAAATGAAATAACTTTGAATGCACTCACTTTAGAGTGCGATGCGAGTGTAATTTTCAAATAACGTTATAAAGTAAAATATTTCTTCTCATGTTTTTAAACATCTGGTCAGATTTCATATTGTCGACTCTTTATTATGTGAGTATAGAAAGCTTCCTTAGAATATTTCTTCAACAATTGTATTTTTTGTTGCGAACAATTTTAAGTTTTTTTTAAGTTTCAATAGACTATCGGATTTAGTTTCGGGATATAAAAGGTAGGAAATTGGACACTGTTTAGTGGAAAAGTAGAGCAGGAGACTTTCTTGAAGAAAAATCGTGTGATTACGTAAAAGTATATACTATCATGGTGGAGAAAAAATATAGCGTGCGACTGATTTAAAAATGTTTTGATGGACGACCAGTGTAATGAATAGTGACGAAATTGAAAATATGCTTTTAAAAGAAACTCCAGAGACTCATTTATAAAAAAATGTAACTTGATCTGTAGATAGATCTAAAAATAGGGAACCTTAAAAAATATGTTCTTCACAAAAACAAAAAAAAAATTAATTGAAATATTGCAATCTAAATCACATTTATAAATCATATTTACACTTTTCTAAACGAAGCTCGACATTTCTGAGCACTCATTGCTATTTCTAACGGATGTTTTTATTTATTTCTATCAAAGATCTCGAATTGGTGTTGTATGCTCTCGAATGGCTATACATAAAGAAGTATTGGTACCAACTTTGATGCCTGCGAGTGAAGCTTGGTCATGGCATAAAAAGAAAGAAAGTAGAATAAATGCTGTTGAAATGATATATCTTAATAGAATGTGTGGTAAAACAATTTTAAACAAAGTAAGGAATACAAATATGAGGAAAGAATGTAGAGCGGATAGGTGCGTTGTTGACAAAATCCATTCGCTCTACATGGAAAATGTTTGGGCATGTAGAGCGAATGGATGCAGAAAGATTATTGGGGAAGATATACGACACTTATGCTATGTAAATTCTATATTGTACACATTTGTTGCATTTGGTGCCCTCAATGTAAAACTTTGGAGTTATAAAACCAGTTTTGAAATACATTTTATTATTTTTAAAATTGACTCGAGATATTATGATAATATATTGAGTGCTTAACCTTACTGACCTTCTAGAAAGAAAAACAGCGAAACAAGTCCTTTTAGCGAAATGCTAATAACCTTTCCATTTTTATACTATCCCACAGTTTGGTCCCGTTCCAGTTGGAAAAACAAACTCGGATCCTTTATTCAAATGGCGGTCCTGTGGAATGGTACTTGCTATACTCGGTACTTATCACCTTCTACGTACTCCTGACTTTTATCATACTGTACTCGTATGTAGCCGGCACTTGCGTCTTACGACGTCTTGTTTAAATTTACAATCGAGGAGAATGTTAGCACAAATATGCGGATCCTTTAGTTTTCTTAAAAAGTTCTTGATGAAAATGAAATATCTCCATCCTTAATATTATTTGTAATTTAACACGTTTTTTATTTACGTGTCCGAAATTTGTACAGAAAGTAGTCGCAGAATTTGTTTATACATTTTCGGAACCGACATATTTTTAAAAAATATTTAAACATTTTATTTGCTCTTGTTAAAATTCTTTAGCAGTTGTTTAGAAAATGATCTCGTTTACTTTTGTAACTTTATCGTGAATGGCTACGAGCATATTGCATCTTGTATTAGATAACGGCCTCTCTTGTGACAGCCATCCATGTTGCTTTCAACACCTCTCCGTTTCTCTGGGTCCCACCATAAAAATCCCCTATAATATCTGAAACTTTAGTCTCAACTTATCTAGGAGTTTGTCTTTCGGCCCAACTCAACTTTTTATGTGCATACTTTTTACCATTATACACTGATTGAATATTTTATATAGAAGATTTATATGGAAGGTATTCTCGAAAAAGATCAGTGGAATGGCCGAAACACGTAGAAAGTTAATAATAAATATAGTTGGTTGTTGACGTAAAATTAAAACAAGATTAAATTTAATTATAATATAGATACATTTTTTCTACCTTTACTTAGAGATTTTTATAATTAGGAGTAACATAAACTATTGCAACCTAATATTGATTTCAGGAAGTTATAACTGATAAGAGGGTTGAAATTTCCGTCGTTTAGAATTATTGTAAAAAATAATTCTTCACATAAAGGTCGTAATATTTTGTTGTGTACAAAAATGAGTATTCAGCGTAATAGGTACTTACCGTAAGTTTTATTGGCCCACAAAATATTTTCAACCCATGAGTGGTAGCATATATTATCCGTATTATCATCGAAGGTCTCAAATTTGAATAAATCCCGTAATCTTTACCTTGTGTAATATTCAAGCATAAATCAAAGATACCTTGTGCATGAATGGCTTAAGTTATACCAAACCTGTAAAAGTAAATTGTTTTTGAACTGTTTAACGATTTACAGGCTTACGGAGTCTGGAATGAAGAAAATGTTTAGTGTACTAAAATAATTATTCATTACTCAGCTAAACAACAAAATGACTTTATAATATCAATAATAAATATATAATTATTCAAAATATCTAATATTTTTTTTCTTCATGATTGTTTCAGAATTACTTCAACGAGTTATTTTATTTAGCGGTTCTGGACTCAGTTCCTGGGCCTTGCAAAGAGAACCATTGACTGTAAAGAGAAAAGTAAGTAAAATATTTTTTGACGTGAATTATTTTTAAACTTGTTTAATTTTCTTGAGCTGAAGGCCTCACAAAAAATATTGTATATCCAATCAGTAGAGGCTGATTAGGAATTTCCTATTTTATATAATAGAAGGAATAAATTTGCTTAGTAAAAGTCTGCAAAAAATCCAATTAAATTTCTTTCTATTAAATTCGAAAATCCTATTAATAGGTCGTTCTTTCGCAGTCGCTTCGTATCGCAAAAATGCCTTTCACTGGGGAATATTACTAACAGGTTCGACGCGATTATGAAATGAAGCGTGAATGAAACTGAAAAATGAACCTTTAGCGCATTCATCGCGAGGTCGTTTGTCATTTTAATACGCGTAAATAAGTTGGTGGTATTGCATGTCAGAAAAATCTTCCTTCCTTTCCTCCTCTATGAATACCATCTCAGCGATCCCGCGAATCCTTTGATAAATTGGCTAAATTACTCAGCTGGCAACTTTAAAGGAACGTCTCGTGTGCCATGTCGCTATTCGAATTCTCCTACCTACCTCGGTGTAGGTACCGTGTGTATGTATGAGAGTATATGTACGTGAGAAGGAATTTCCGGTAGGAATCAATGGATTAAACGGAACGAACGCATGAGGTGAGCATGTCCCTAATGAAGAGAGATCCCAGAGAAGAGAGAAGAGAGAATGTTATAATATTTTCCCTGTCTCCGTCTTGACCTTATTATTGGAGAGCGACTCATTTACAGGTGGCCGAGCAGACAGGATGCCACGGAGACCTGTTAGAGGATGACATCGCCCCTTGTCTCAGAACGAAATCTCTCAACGAGCTACTGAGCGTTAGAATAGATCCACCTAGATTTCTTCCCGGATTCGCCCCCTTCGTCGATGGCACCGTACTTCTGAACCCGTCGCAGGTAAACATTATTACATTAAACTAATAAACAAAAAGAGCTTATCGAGCAATCGCAAGATATTATACATTTCGCGATCAAAGGGATGCGAACGTATTTTCCAAGTAAAAGGAATGAGTTGAAATTTTCTGTTCAACTTGTTAATTAATCTACTAATCAAACTGTTTCCGACTCAGGTACAGCCTCCGAGCTTCAACGTAGCCCAGAATCCGTCGAGTGCCAGCACTGTTGCTACAGCGGCTGGCTACGAGTTGGCTGACTTCCCGCATAGAACGCTTCTATTTGGTTTAACATCTACAGGTAAATATAAACCAATTATATTTTAGGTACGTTCGTTTACTTACAAAATTATATAAACGAAACTTGTACTACAAGCTACATTTGTATTACATTTTGGTTGATTGAGGTGTTAAAGCTTCTTTGTATTATGATAGTACTTTACCAATGTTTGTTTGCTGAAATTGACTAGCTGTTATAACAATGATACGTTAATGTTATAGTTTGATACATTTTATCAAACTAATGTATACGAAGAATATTTCTATAAAGATAAAAAATGTACGCATGATACGTATGTAATGTTTTTTTATATAGAAACTCTAGTGGTAAGACTACAATTTTGTTTTGTGGGATTTTTAGAGAAAGCAGGTCCTTAAAACGTATAGCACATTAGTACGTATACAAATTAAAGGCTATTCAGTCTGAACTGACACATTTTATGATTTTTTTAATTTAATGTGTCTTATCAATGATTTTTATTTCACATTTTCATAAAATATACACTTTCGTAAAAAAATACAATATGTTTTCCTTATAGTAAACTATTCGCTTAAACCTATATATCGTAAACTTCTAGCTTAAAGCCTATATTAAAAAATCATATGTGGCGCTATCATACGGGGAGTGAATACTCTGCATTCCTATATTCCTCATTTATTTTATTGTTTTACCTCGTACTCATATTACGGCAGAGGCATCAATGCAGTAATTGTCTCTAGTCTATTCTCTCAATAATAATTATTATGGTTATTGAAACTTTAATTTTAGTTTAGTTTTTTACTAACCAGATATTGCTCGATGATGTTGGTGAACCTACAGAGTATTGACTATTATATGATTGTTAATGTTATAATTATTAATAAATGCAATAAAAAATATAATTTTGTAGTGCCTGAATATAGGTAAAAAATACTACAGAATGGAGTAATACAAAAATACAAGCAAGGTACATTTTGAAAAGAAGTTGAGCATAGTGGCAAAAAGATAGTACATTACGAAAAATAGTATTTTCTTGAAGAAAGTCTACGGGACACGTTTGCACACAACGCAACAACACATCTCAATTTGTAATATATAACAATTGGAAAATCATGTTTTGCTTTAAAGTACCTACCTCCATAATATAATGTGTACCATCCCAATGGAATTGCTAAGTAAGTAAGGATTTTCCTATCACTTCTCGTTAGTTTTGCATTTTCTCCTATACTATTCAGTATTCACATACAATAAATCTGAACGAACTGGGGTGTCATACAATCTTTTCTTCTGCTCAAACGTATAGAGGATTATCTCTTCATTTGCCGCGGGTCCTGAACTAATGTAGAACCTGTAAAAAATGTTTTTCAATAACGAATGTAATTTTTTGTTGCTGGTGAACTGTAATGTTTTTTGAAGGAAAATTTACTTTGGTATAAAAGAAT
>JAPMAF010000888.1:0-12488 GCA_026537445.1 Silvatares holzenthali
ATTTCACATGGCTTACAATACTGAACGGTGGTATTGCTCCAGGGCGATATAAGATCTACCACTCTTTTCCAGTCCAGTGTGGATATATATTTTCAAATGCATTTTTGATTTTTTTTAAACATATGTTTTAAATCTGAAAAGAAAAATGCATTTATATATACATATTTTTTTTCCTCCGGCGGGACTAGAACCCGCGACCTCCAGTGTTCCTCCAACGCTCTAGTCAAGCGCCTTTTTAGCCACTCGACCACGAGACCGACAGTTAACCTTAGCTTTATACCTAATAGATTTCGTTAATTATTTTTAGATAGGTGCCCAGATTTTTTCAAATTTATGGGTGTTTGATCTTTTTTAATGATAAATAATCTAATTTAATTGAATCAATTGTTGTTAATATGCAATTTTATGGCCTAACATTTACTTTGAATTAAAAGTATTAACACTTCCTTAGAATGAAGAATACCAAAAATAGTGATGATGATGATGATAAGGAACAACGTCAAGATGTTAAGAAGGGAAAATACAGAATACCTGTGATTAGAGTATAATAAATGACATGAGACATTTCCAAAAATTATCTCGCGTAACTGTCAGAAACAGGCATCGAGGGCCCGCGGAGAAGGCGAATAACAATGTCGAAATTCTTGTCACAAGTAATGATAAATTCATAAGAGGCGACAGCACAAAAGTCAGAAGTAACAAGGAACGTTTATTATTTGGCACAGTGATTTATTACAGTCACCCGATACAAGAAGAGATGGGCGATGGGAGATGGGAGATGAAGATGGGAGGCGTCTGAGGAAATGTGTTTAAAGCGAAATTTTAAACGCTCGAAGTTTGCCTTAATGATACACTATCGACGCTGCTGCGGTTAATTATAATGTACCCAATTCTTCCGCGATATTTTCAAATATAATTATTCTCTTAAATATGCAAAAGCAATTACAAAGAACAAAATGATCAATAGGATTTGAGAAACTAAGCCAACTCAATTTAAAAATTAATCATGAGCTTTTATAGCAAAACATTTTGATTTAAAAATAAGTGAGCAAAATGTAAAACGAATTGAATAATTTTAAATAATGAAATGAATCGTTCATAGTTGTGAGAGATTTGGAAAATGAAATCTCTAACTGCAATAAATTAAATGCTTTTCAGCACATAACAAACGTACGTGATCGATCTAATTATGACCATAAATATTATTCTAAAGAATTTATTATATACATACATACATAACGTTACTTTACGGAGGCAGGCAGAGTAAAATCACTATCCTGGCATACGTTACTTGCTTTCTACACATTCATGCATCTCGTCATTCATGCACCACGGTTGTTAAAGCTTCCAACATTGCTTCTGTTAAAAAGATTAAACTCATGCTCCTACCAAATTCGTCTAAGTCTTTACGCACTACTCGGTCTCTCATATTTGCACAATAGAAGGGTTTTATTATTCGCCATTCGCTCGGCATGTCCAAACAGTCTCAAACATCCATCTTTCATCATATTTATGATTGCTACTTTTAATTGGTATTCTTTTCTTATATCCTATCACTTAGGATCTTTCCGCACATTCTGCATAATGATCTCATCTCCGTTGCGTTTGTTCTTTCATCCTTCTACCAAATTCACGTTTCCCTACAAAGCAAAAAACGAAGCAAAAGTAGGTACCAAGACACCATTATTTGTTGCCATCTGCGATTCTTTGGATAGCATATTATTGCTAATTATGGAATGCTGTTGTTTTTTAATAATTATTTTTTTATCCTATTGATCATGATCTTCACTGTATTATTGTAAAATGAAATATAGTTTGAAATTAAAATTGTGATCTCAGTATCATTTCATGCGTATATATCCTCTCCCTAAAATCTCTACTATTTGAAGTGCCTCTCCTCTTTGCATTTGATCCTGCCTAGCATTTCATTAATGAATTCCTTCAGCAGGTGTATCGTGTCATTCTGAAATTTTGGATCAGCAAATTTGTTGGTTTAGGCCTCAGACGTCCCGAAATATCCCCTTTTTGATTTATTCTCCGACGCCTCGAGGGACGGAGCCAAATGATTGGATCGCTTTCACTCCAATGAAGGTTTTCAGTGGTACATTAGTCTGAAGGGCATTTTGTCATCAAGGGCGAAAGACGCTCCTAATTACAAAGCCCATTTAATTTACTTTCGTAAGCTGTGCTCGTGAGTACGCAGCCGCTCGCATTTTTACTGGAAGGGAAGGGTTTAAGAATCACCAAGTCAGTCGGTAAAGTAAATACAAGCAAGCACCATAAATACTGCAGGTATAAGTTGGGAAAGAATTCTACGAGTCATTTATATAGATATGTTGAAAATTTTGTACATTTATTTGGATCATTATTTGCTTGTGGATGATAGCTTGAAATAATTTGATATGACCCTTATTTTTTAGATACTAGTCAGCTTGGTCGAGTGGTCAAGACACATGGCT
Organism: Silvatares holzenthali; assembly: GCA_026537445.1. Classification (NCBI taxonomy): domain Eukaryota; kingdom Metazoa; phylum Arthropoda; class Insecta; order Trichoptera; family Pisuliidae; genus Silvatares; species Silvatares holzenthali. Next base: position 2,460 of record JAPMAF010000888.1, read on the forward strand.
GAAGCGTTGGAGGAACGCTGAAGGTTACGGGTTAGAATCCTAACCCGTAAGGGTAATAAATAAAAAAATTAAAATTAATTTTTCGATTCAGATTTTAAAAATACATATGAAAAATATATTTAAAAAATAAAAAAAAAACAGTAAAAACTGTTTATTTACTAGACTGAAAAATAGTGGTGGCTCTTGAATCGCACTGGAGCAATACCACCGTTAAGTATTGTAAGTCACGTAAATGGATTTATCCACTTTCGTGACTAAAACAAAATAACCAGGTTATCAATATCTCCTTCGACTGCTGCATCGCATTTACATGTGCAATTACTCTGAATTTTACAGACTCAAACGGATGGTGGTATCTTGGTGCTTCGTGTATAGTATAAACACATAAAAAATAATGTGCAAAATTTTATTTAAGCATACTGGGTATCGAACCCTTGCGTTTCGATATTTCAATCTAGAACTCGGCTAACTGCAATATGGTTAATATTTGAAGCCTTTATCTCTCTGGAATATCTGGGACACTTGCAAAGGGATTTGCTAGTTGGCAATAAAGGCAGATAATCATGACAAAGGATTACATCATCAGAGTATTATAATACTGGCAAGAGTATGCGAGCAATGCAATCTAGTGTTAGTGTTACAGTACAAGACAGTGTGATGCGGAGTGAAGTGTTGAAGCTCGATTAAGGCATTTGTAGGCCCGTAGCGGCTCCGCAGAGTGTGGTCCCGTGGCCCGTATTCATCACGATGTAAGTGTGGACACAACCCTTCACCGATAAGTCCACGAGATCCATTCACACCCGGAGGGTCACCGCACGGGACGCGATCCATCGAGGGCGGAGATAACGTTTATTCCGTCGCACAAAATGCCGCCGTCCACTGTCCATCCGAGATTCTCATAAATATCTAAAGTTATCTCGGAGACTGGAGGCTGGGAGGATTCGTTGAATATGCAGGCAAATGGGGGCAATCCATTGCTAGTGACAAAAAAGGGTTTGCGAGAAAAGATTGACAAATGAACATGTGTCAGCGGTCTCTCCTTCTGTATGTTCTATCTCCTCTATGTTTTGTACGCTACGCGCTCTTTACTAAAGGGTGGTGAAGCTCTATAGTGAGTGCGTAGAAATAAAAATATACTCACTCGAATATTTGAATGACTTGTTTAACTACACTATTAGAGAGTTCATTCAATGAAATTTCCAAGTATTTCTTTTTGTTCTGAGAGCGCAAGGAGATGGTGTGCGTAACATTTGAATTACAGTTCTTATTTATAACGCACATATATAACATCTAACCACTTCATGATAGGGATAGGCAGAGAGAATGGAGCGCCACTTATCACTATTCTAACACACAATGAATTTCGTTATTACATACACGACGGTTGTTAATGTTCTCTTATCTGGAAACAGGTTCCTGCCAAGTTCTTCTAGCATTCCATGCACCACTTTGCCACTCATATTCACATTGCAGATCTGTTTTACTACTCTTTTATATGCCATTCGCTCGACAGTGGTGAAAACAGTGATTAAGACCATGAAAATTAATAGGATTTCATTTACTTGTATTCCATTTATTTATTTGTCTTGAAGACAGCAACAGAGCATTAGATAAAACATAGACAAAAAAAACATATTTAACAATTTTCATATTTATCTCCAATGCTCCAGTGACAGGTGTCTTTCACATAATCATTAAATAGAAATGCTAACAATCTAATTTTGTTAAGTGTTGTCCCAGGCGCAGTACATTGCAGTATTGTCACCACCCCTATACGAGTAGTATCCACTCGCAATATCACCTATACTCATGTACAAATACGTATAGCGCAAAAACGTGTTGAGGTCAAATTACAAAAAAAGAATATTTGATTCAATTTGGTAGTTTTAATGAGAACAGCTGAATTGATAATTAAGTTTTAATTAGAAGGGGACTGGAGAAAAGAAAAAGAAAAGAAAAGCGACATCTTCCTCAGGGAGCCATGACACCCGATTTTATTCGATTCTAGAACGTATGCAGTCCATCAAAATGAATATCAAGATCGTTCGCCCTGCTTTTAAGCGTATTGTTATCATTATATTTATTGGAGCAAAGAATCCCACATTAGTATTCAATCTAATCAGTCTAAATATTTATTCAACATCCATTCCTTTTCTGCCATGCCCAAGCATCGTTTCCGTACATTGTGTTGATATGAATTTATGAATATACAGCAATTCAAGAAACGTGGGCGACTTACTTGTTGACCTCGTTCTTTTGTATGAAAATTAAGTTAGTTGAAAATAGTTTTACATCCTTCGGGAGCATGCACATAAAAGCATTTAAGTAGCTGTTTATCGTCATAGAATATTTGAGCAGTGTTTGTGATGCCGTTGCGCCAATGGGAGTGAGTTTCCAGCACTCGTTTGAAGCAAATCGAATCGAAATAAGGTAAGAAAACATAAAAAGTTATCGCCCTAGTTTACAGGGTAGCAGCGCAATCCCCTGTTGATACAACAGGCATATTTACTGTGTAGAATGGAGTCGTTTGAATGCATGAGAGAATGTCAAAGAGTACTATGAAACAAAGGACGGCGTTATAACAAGAACGATGGATATCATGTACAATTGGAGACAAAGCAATGATATCCTCTTGTGTGCATCCCTGCTGGTATTAATATCGCATATAAAATTTTAACGGGAATATTTGCTCTTTAAAAATATTTTCAAGTAAAATCCTCAACCACGTATTATCGGAAATAATAATTAAAAACTGCAATGCTTTTTGATAAACTGACAACTTTATTCGCTTTGAATTACTCTCTGTTCATATACAACCTAGATATATTTGTATCCATACGATGGTGAATTAGTAAAAAAAGGTGAACAATAATTTTTTTGTCCAATAAAACTTTATTTTTTGGATGTTCAACGCATTTCAAATCTTAGCGGCTTATCCTCAAGAACTCACAACAGCAGGTTTTTAAGAATAAGCCCCTAAGCAGCAATTTTAAAAAATCAATAAGATTGTATTAGGCAACATAAAATGTAGTAATTACCTATAAAATTTCGAAAGGTGATATAGTTTTTCATTAAAAAAATATTAATCAGTTTTGGAATCTATACATAACAAATTTCCAATCAATTTTTCTTAAAGAGGATTTGTTGGTCGCATGGTCCATTGTATAGGACACTTGCCTAACGTGCTGGAGGTCGCAGGTTCGAATTCCACCGGATTAAAAAAAGTGTATTTTTTATTCAGATTTTTAAAGCATAGATGTAAAAAATATTATGTATTATAACAAAAATAAAAATAACACAAAATGCTTAAAAAGATTCTTACAACTCTGGCAAGAATTGATGAAGCAATACTATTCAGAATTATACACGGCGTGAAATGAATCTGTGCATGTTTTGTAGCTAGAACTGAATGATCAAGGCTGCTCTTCTCCTACTGCTGAATTGCATTTAAGTGTACAATTCTGTATTATGGTGTGTCGTGTGTAATATAACATAAAAAGAAGATGTATTCTGAAAGTACATACTTTTTTGGAACGAGAGATCACTTTTAGTTATTTTGTAGATGTTTTTACTGATGGAATCATATGTATACAGGGTTTTTTAAATGATTTTCTCACGTAAACGGTGCTTAAAAAATTGTCCATTAAATAAAAAAATAAATATGCTTGCCAACCAATCTCTTGCAAACTACTTGTGATCTGTACCACTGTAAGAAGAATCCTTGGAATTACATTGAGGTTTCAGGTGATAAATTCCTAGTTACATGAAAAAATGACAGAAATCACACAAAGATTGAAATGGAATCAAAAAAAAATAAAAGAATTAAATAGATAAAGGTATAAGAAAAATTTGAGAAAATGGGTTAGGAAACAGCACAATTTCGTTATATTGAGTAGCAGATAATAAAGTGAATAACACCATGGTGGCAACCAATTCCCAAAGGAGAGATCCAGAGGAAGAATATTAAAACCAAAACAAAATGTGGGAAATGGAATAACTTCTGTGAAAGTAAAAAGAAACGGCGTCTAGAAATATCACAAGTAAGATGTTATGATGACGTGAAAGAAGCTGTGAAAAATGGGAGTCGATCGAAACTGAGGGACTCCTATACCCAATACTAGACACAATGTGGTTGAAGATGAAAAATGAAAATAAAATTCAATTATCCATGATAAGATGCCAATTTTACAAGAAGAATACGAGTATTAACAAAAGGATTCATACACTCACGATAGTATATCGAATCTAATAAATATATTCCATTAAATTATATTATTCGATAAAAGGAAGATTTCCAATTAGGACAATCAAGGTGAGCTCGGTCATATTGGTTACATATTATACGATAAATCCTTGTCTACGGAAAGAAATTGTATCCGGGGAGCGGATAATGCTCTATCACCACAGATGATTAACTTTGAAATGTGATATTCATCGGAAAACTAAAGCACTAATTCTACCACAGCTTACAGCTTATAATGGAAAGGCTAAGAGGATACAAATTCTCTATTATAGGACAGCATCAATCAAGAGTGTTTTGCTACGAAATAGTCTGACTAATAATATAATAGAACGTCTTAATAAATTGAAACTACTCCTAGTCGTTATGGTACGTATTAAACTCATTTTGTTTTAATATTTGATTTTATTTTATCATTGTTTTTAACCACATAATATATATTTTATATAATTAATTCCTCTTACTGGTTTCGTCTTTTTCTATGGACACGTCTATTCTGTTAAGAAACGCATTGAACCACACTCGCATCCTCACATTTCAGTTTACACGCTTGAGGTCAGAATAATGCAGATCGTTGGGCATATAAACACCATACAAAGTATCAATATCATCCCTAGGAGAACACTGCTTACGGCATCCATACATACATCATAGTGTTCCATATCCTGAGGAAAGCATTGCATTATAAGCTGTACACCGTAGTGTTCATGGCTTGCCTAGGAGGGTATTGTATATTGAGTCTCTCCAAAAAATGAGGAAATTGCTTAACCATAGATCTCTCCCTCTCACATTCGGTGCATAGATATCAACGTGTGTTAAGTAGGTACACCAAGATATGTTTGAGAATATAGTTACTTTTACATCATGTATTGTTGCATATTTACAATAAAAATAAAACTTGATTATTTTTACTACCTTTTTTTGGTAAATAAATGAACTATTGTTATAGCAGATTCCAAATGAAATTCAACAAGCACACAGCTTTCTGAGTATACTATATAATAATTTAAGTTTCTACATGATAACATTGGTCGTTTGTGTAAAGGTTAGTTTAGGTAAAAAACCATTTTTTTCCAAAGATTGGCATTTGGTTTTACAGAGTCATAGTTGCAATAACGCTATGATACAACATCTTTGAGAAACGGTAAAATAAACGAGAATCGAAATGATATAAAAGAAAGTAATTAAAAAAAGTTTAAAAATTATTTGGTTATTGCTAAAAATGAGTGATTGGGTTAAGAAAGAAAAACCTCTAATCTTACGCTTTCAATTTAAATATTTTGATTGGAAGGTTTAAGCTTTATTCTATTTTCGAGTCTTTAATACCTTCGAATCGTTTTACATATTTAATTTGTTTATTTTTACAGCTGTTCCCGAGATCATCTTCCATGAAAATATTGATAAAACAAGCAAATCATCCCGAATTGTTTCTATACTCTAACGGTTAAAGACTATCAGTAAGTACTGGATTATTAATTAAACTAACTATGATCACAGTTAGGGAGCGTGCTACTTTCAAAGGAAACGAGATTGCTATTGGGATTCTTCTTAGTTGAAATCAAGCACGACTGAGTCTTTGGGACATTGAAGTCAACGAGGTTTTGTATTCCCCAGAAATCATTGTAATCATTGAAAGTATTTCTTTTTTTTAATGTAATCACCATGGTTTACTATCATTCGAAACGATGATGTAATTTTATTTCCAAATGATCCCGTAGTTATACAGTTATGGAGTTCAATTTCTACCGGTGTTCCTGTTTCTTTTATTTCCTTTAGTAATAGTGATAAATTATATCTAAGGCCACGCATGATATGTCCGAAAAACCTTAGTTGTTTTATCGAGCTACGTTATAACTCTAGTCTAAAATTCCAAACTAACGACATGGAAAAACAAGTATCGTAGATCTAAAATTTGCAGTGGACTAAAAGTCTTCAAAAAGTATCTTCGCAGTTGATGCTTTTGGAACAATTTGATTTGGAATAACTTCTCTTTTACTAATAATAATAGAGCATTTTATTTATCATTCTTCTTAAGACACCCGTTATGTTGAAATTACTAATGGACACTTGTTATTAATAAAATCTTTGTAAGTAGATAATAGAGATATAGCAATAGCATTACAATACAAATCCACTTAACTTGTTGTACACATTGTGTAATACGTAACTGTGTGTACTAGTTGAGTGGATGAAATGTTGTACGAAGGTACCAACATAAATCTTCCTAACGCGCTTTATGGATAGGAAAAAGGCAACAAATTCCAATACTCTTCACATGTCAATCTTGCTTACTAACAAAAATAAAGTATTTACTTTTCTTCACTTTTAGGATTTCAATACATCAATGTGTACGGTTTTCGTAGGCTTTGAAGGGAAATATTAAACGGTTCTCTAGAAGTATCCACATATGTAATAGTGTATTCAATAGTTTTCTCCAAGTGACACTCATAACAATAGCAATTTTACATTTCAGCACAATTCTTTACTAACACGTAAAATTGTTTATATAATTATTTTCATTTCATGTTTGAATGTTTATTCTAAAGTAAAGTTTTCAATTGAATGACTAGGATGATGGCATTGAAAAAATGGTAGTAATTAAATCGCAATTATATAAGATGTTGTCTTCGGGAATTTTTATTTTTTTTATATTATGAAACACAACGACACTACCATGTGTCTTTGTATTTTTAACAACTGAATCGAAAAATGCATTTTTTTCACTCTGGCAAGATTCGAACACGCGACTTCTAGTGTTCCTCCAACGTTTCAGTCAAGTGTCTTAGCTACTAGACCACAAGGCCGATGTTTACTGTTAATACTGAATAAAAGTGAGTAACACATATACAGTAAATCCATTGTAATGACTACCAAATACAGTAATCAATAAAATAAAAAATCCGAAAAGGAAGGTATGAGTAGTTAACTGGTGCAGACATCTATAAAGTAAATGCAGAACTCGGTAGTGAGACAGTCTGGGGCTGCAACCATGAACCTTTAGGGTATTCGAAGGAGTGCATGAAGGTAATCTGAGCAAGCAGTCTTCTTTAACTTTATTTTAATATTACATTTTTTTATCTTACTTATTTTAATAATTTTATTCTATTTAATATTGCACTTGATTGGCTCAAGAAGACAGAATATTTGCAAAATCATTTTACATTACAGCAACACCAAATATTTATTTTAAAAATGAATCATATTGACAACACAATGATTCATAATTTTCTTCATCTTCTTTTCATAGGCTACTCAGTACTTCGAATGGTAACTGATGTAAAAACAATAGAGTTAACGAAATATATAAATATATTTAAATAATAACAACTGTTTTATTTTACTTCGGAGTAAATATTCAAGCATTTATTAAAATTATGATTTGAATAAAATTATCATTACGCTAACAATGTCATATTTATAGCTTAGGTTTCGAGGAACTTGACATAGAGTTATGTATAAAATTGTATTAGTTCTTTTGTGAGACAATTAAATTGTCATTTCGAGATACAATTTTCCTTTACAGACAGCCAATGACCGAATTTCTGCAGTCAGTCATTTCTCTAATCGACCTCTACTGTATAACATTAAATGTATACAGCAAATAATACAATAAAACAAATAAAGTACCCTTGAATCTCATCTTAATAAAAACAGTTTAATATATTCAGAATAATGATAATATTTCGTAGACTATAAAAAATTCTCTTCGTGGTTTCGAAATCACTCAACACAAACGAGTTTTTAAAATTTAACATTAGTTGGGTATCCAGACAGAATCTCGGAAAAATAAACTTTGTTAGCAAAACCTTGTTTGTGGGATACTTTTACAAATTTGTTCGCACATTTATATAAGTACGCGCGGAAGAGGTAGTATAGATTTTAGTGCGGAAAATAATCAAGTATTTTCGGTTATTTTCCATATTGCAGTGGAAGAAATATTTACAAAAGTAACGCTAGAAGTCTTCACAAGATATTATACATCTAGAACATCGCCTACAATGGATTCAAAGAAAAGCTTTTGTATGCATGTTTGTTTTTAACATAACTTTTTTATTTACTCCTTTGTACTAAAAATTCTGTTTGATATAAATGCAATGCAATCTGTGCATTTAAATTTATATTTAAATTACAATATTTTACCCATTAACTTATAATTTCATTATATTGTGTATAATAAAATGACATGTGAAAAAAACTTAAAATATAAATTAATTTTCAAAATGTATCAAACTTAAATAAGAAGAGAGAAAAATGGAAATTATCTTGGAAATTGAAACAGTCTCATTCTTTTATAGATATTTTGTTATCTTTGACTCCATCAAAATATAAGTGGTATAGTGACAAAAACAAAACAAAACAAAATTTGTGAAAATGGATACAAAATTACACCCGAAAAATTAATTATACGCTTTAGCGCACAATTTATTGTGCAATTTGTAATAAATAATGTGCCCTTCTTTTGATTTAATATATTATACATCAATTTTGAGAACGTGTTTCCCACATATTTTAAAGTATGTGTTGCCTAGCAAATGTATTGCAAATTTTTCATTGAATTTCCCGACTGACAATATTATACCTTAGTGTATACATTATTTAATGCATTAATATTAGACCGCTAATCCCCGAAGTACGGATGGATGTGTACTGCTGATATAATAATGTCGGAAATGGATCTGTCTGGCACTTAAACAAATCACTTCGATCAAACGAGTGCAGCGTTGCGTCATTACATTCCCTGGTGACGCGTTAGACCGTTAGACCGTTAGCCCGTTTGTTCGCCAGACCGTTAGACCGTCGGAGCTAAACAGGAACAAAGCCACGATACAACCCCTTCGTTTCTAGTTGCGAAGCATTACGACTCGCTGAATTAGTACGGAACGTTACATTACGGCGAAGCCAATTATTTAAACCATCTAATGGTCAATTGCGATCAGTATATCGTTGTGTTACGAGCGAACTTTGCTCATTTCAACTAATTAAACTTACTTTCTGGCAAAGTTCTAATAAGAAATACTATTTAAAAATCAGTTCACTTCATATCACTGATTTTATTGGCTATTGTTTCTTACGTAGACTTCTCATTCTACGTACATAGAAGTAAGTAGAATTAAGTAGAAGTAAGTAGAAGTAGAAGTAAGTAGAATTAAGAAGTAAGTAAAACTAAATTTAACAATTTTTTATGTGTTACACTACACATGAGGCATCACAATACCACCATTCGTCTGGGTCTATAACATTCAGTGCATAAGTAAATGCTGTGTAGCAGAAGGAAAGAATGAAAACTTGGTTATTCTGTTTTAGTCACGAATCATGGATAAATCCATTACACATGGCTTACAATACTGAGCGGTGGTATTGCTTAAAGGGCAATACAAGATTTAATACTTTATTTCAGTTCAGAGTGAATAAATGCTTTTTTTCAGTTTTGATTATTCTAATTACATTTTTAAAATTTGAATCGAAGAATGCAATTAAGTTTTTTTTCACCTTTTTTCAGCGGGGTTTGAACCCACGAGCTCCAGACACTTTAGTCAAGTCACAACCACTGACTGCTTTTATGTGTACTTTGGCAGAAATATAATAAAATGTGTAGAATTTGTGATCAATTAAGCAATTCAGTGCTTTGTTATGATAACAGCAACCGGATACACAAGAATAAAAAAAAATATCCAATTACTCCAATGGTTATAACACCTATTATTATTAACGTGGATAATTTAAATAGCGCCGTTTTCATGATAATATTACCTCAAGGGCGCTGCTATATATAAATAAATATATATATG
>JAPMAF010000889.1:0-12486 GCA_026537445.1 Silvatares holzenthali
TATATAAATCATCCAATAAATAAATAAATAGTGCTTGAAATGGTTTGATTAAAACCGAAACGCGTCGCCAACTCTTTTGATAAATTGATAAATTACAAAGTGAAAACTCTTTCTTTTAATCATAATGGATAATATCGGATTGATTGCATTTTTATCAGTTTCAAATATTAATACTTACCTTAACAAATAAACCATTCCTATATTTTCGAATATTTTCTCAAAATTTTCCCAGAATAACGTTTCATAATGAAAAGCTCTGTCATTGCAGGGCCTTCATCATTCTTCTTCTTTTTCTTCTACAGCCTTGACCTACATCAGTCCTCGCTTCCGACTCCTGTCTACTGCTGCAGGCTTCCAATCTGTCACCTGTAGTAGTTGGGTAGCATCTTTTTTCACCTTATTCTCCCATTGGAGTTTAGGTCTACCGACCTTTCTCCTGGATGTCTCTCAAGGATGCTCTTCAGTACCCGAGCTGATGGCATTCTCTGCACATGCCCAGCCCGTCTCAATGAGCTTAGTCTATCATGTAAGAAAAACCAGGGAGTTTTATATATGTTATAGAGCTCCTCATTGTATTTTGTTCTCCAGGTTTCACCATCGTTCACAGATTCCACAATTTTCTGCAGCATTTTTCTCTCAAACGTGTGCTGAGCTTTCATCATTATCTATTCAAATCTATTATTTTAATTAATATATTCTAATTGTTACTTTTATAGATATTTGAAAACAAATCCATATGCTCCAAAAATGAGGTATGCTTTTTGACAAAGTTACCTGAACTCACTCTCAAAACACTATTACCCTGTGTGGCGTATTATTATCTCAATGGCCCTTGGAGAAGTTTATGGGTGAGATTCGGTTATGATCCTCGCAAGGATCCGCAGAGCAGACTGTACCAGTGTATAGATTATAGAGTTAGAAACACAGGTAAGAACTATATATTTAATGAGTGACACAATTTCTTACGAATCTGGCTATTTTCAATTTGAAATCTTTCTATTTCAGCGGGGCTTAAGAATTTAATACAAGGAAATCGTCCAATCAATAGTTTCTTTATAAAAGACAGGGCCAGATATCAAAATAAAAATCTTTTGATGTCCAAGGATAAAGAGGACATTAAACCGAAAAGCCATGAAGAACCGGAGGAGAGTATGTACACTTTCTATCCGTCTTCGCTGCCAACGAGGAGGCAAATGTTTTATCAGGTATATGAAATATGATATTCGATAGGCGGCAATGTCGGCTCTCAAAGGAATAGCAGTTGCCGATACATAATGGAGTTTTGGTATTTACTTCGCTGTATGAAAGTGAAACGTGGACTCAGTATCAGAAGGATGAAAACAGAATAAATGCTGTGGATGAGATTGTTGGGAAGGATGTGCGAGAAGACATTGTGTGACAGGATATGAAATAAAAATATCAGAAATAAATGCCAATTAAAAGTAACAATCATGGGTAGAATGAAAGTTGAATATTTGATATGGTTTGGACATGTCGAGTGAATGGCGAATGATATATTAGTAAAACAGATCAACAGTGCCAATCTAAGTGGAAAAGCAGTGTGGCGAAGTCTAGAAAAACTTTGCAGGAGCATGTTTCTAATCTTCTCAATGAAGGCAACGTGAGGAGCTTCAACAACCGTTGTGCATGTATGACTAGACGTATAAATGTGGAGAATGCAAGAGGTGAATGTCAGGATAGAGACAGGTGACGCTTCATTTTCTCTATCTATCCCCATCGGGACTTGGCGTGATGTAAAATGAACTATATACTAAAATATGTATGTAAAATATACATTCATTTCTCATCATGGTCAAGAAAGCCAATGTAATAAACTGTATTTGAAAAACTAAGTAATTTTTATTTACATTTATAACTAATTTATATAGCGGTGTTTTTTATACATTGTCATCCAATGTTTTAAAGAATGGAAATATTAAGAAGTGAACTAAACTGCTAGGGCATGATATTTTATTTCTTGTCAAATAATCTTGCTACTTGATCAGCATTGTGTAGTCATAATTCAATCCCACAACATATTGAAATTATCAGCGTCTTGGGTTTTGTTTCTAATTCCTTAAATCATATTTCCGTTCTAGGCTCTCATCCTTGCATCACACATTGTATTGATTACTCTATGACACTAATTTTATGAGCATTCACTTTCTCATATAGGAGTCTGAGATGCATGGTTTGAATAACTTTAATTTTGCAAGTCAAAAACTTTTGGGTAGTCATGTCGTGATACTTGTGTTTGCCAACGTTTCGGACCACATTGCAGTGTCCATCTTCAGGGCGAGTCTGCCTGCGTAAAAAGTCAGCCTGAATATTGTGTGAAAGGGTGCTCACTTAAGTACTAGGTGAGAGTACCGCACCGTAGACAGGTGTGTTTATTGTTACAATTCGGTCAACAAATAAACAGATGTGTTTATTGTTGCAAATCGGTTGTCATTAAAAAGTCAGTGATTAATTAGGTGGTTAATTAATTCAGACTCGCCCTGAAGATGGATACTGCAATGTGGTCCGAAACGTTGGCAAACAAAGTGTCACAACACGACATGACTACCCAAAAGTTTTTAACTTTCGAATCGTGAAATCCTACGAAAATACGTATTACGGTAGTCTTTTTGTAAGGTAATATGACTATAATTTCTTTAAAAAGTTTAAAGGTAATTTAGATAGTTAAAAAAAATAGGCAACGATATAGTTAGTTGACGGAATAAGTTTTTATTATACAGTCCGTAACAATACTAATGGGAAAGAAGGAACCAATTTATATTAGATAATAATCTGCAGTTACCCTAAGCTTGACTGAATCAACAAGGAAGGAAAGGAAATACATTGCCGTTACGTTTAATTTGATAAAATATTGTACTCTATGAAAAATATTTATTATTATTCAATTCATATTGTTATTTTTTAGGTGTAATACCAAAACAGGATCATTCAATATCGTATCCCTTTCCGAAGCTGATTAAAAAGTGCAATGCATGATAAAGCCTTTTTTCTTATATAACTATTTTTGTCCTCTACTGAACATGGGCTTCCCACATCAGGCATTTCCCACTCAGGCATCTCAATCCTAGGTTTTCCGCGGTCAGTCTCCAGCAATTCGTTTTAAATTGCATTATCATGAGGTTTCCTGCTTCTCTTGTCATCACGAGATCCACTCCATCACAACCTTCATTGTCTATCATTGGCCCACGTCAGCTTTACAACATGGTGGTATCGGTAACTCCCCGATCTTCTATGTATTTCTGTATTTTGTTTGTATCCTATCTGAGTCTTGTTTGTGCGTAGTTCTTTTGTACTTTCGCTGTGCTATGCGAAGTTTCCTACAATCGATTTAGTAAGTGATAATGTCTTAGCTCTATAAGTCTATAACAAGCAGCACGCAATGCTCACACATTTTGCGCCTCAAATACCTACTAGAGAATGCTAACTTTACGTTTCCATAGGTCACCTATCCAAGAAAGATTCTTATTTGAGTATAAGTAGTCTAGCTATCTCTGGAGTGCAATGTAATAGAGAGTACAATATAATAATAAAGTAATAGTGCAATGTGATTTCTAATTGCTGTTGATGTCAATCATACCACCGAGGATCAGATTTATCATCGTTTTATTTTGGTAATATTAATAAGGAATCCCACCTTCTTTGTTTCTTCCATGAATTCTTTTAGCATTAGACGTGCCTCGTTCAGATAGCAATACGATGTCGTCTGTGAATATCATACTGTTAAGTCCGTCTTTCGGTAGTTTTCAATTTAATACATTTTTCTTCCAAGAAATGTTTCTAAATATTCCGGTAGTGAAGCGAATAATTTTGAAGATATTGTACTCCTTGCCTTATACCATTTACTACAACAATTAATAAATGCGTCGAGTAGAAACAACATTCAATTCAAATGAACACAACAGATCATTTCATATGACTCCAAAATTATTAAATATTGCAAGGAATAAATCAGTATTTTAAGATGCAGCAGGGATACCACAGGACAAGGAAAATAGAAAATATGATATTTTAGAAGACAATTGGGTTTAGTAGAACATTCATCAAATCATTATTATGACGGGTACCTTTTGGAATGTGAAATTGACTGCTCTCTGTGTATACTAAGGATATACATATGATATACGCATAGTACTGTATAAACATAATATGCGCAATAATGATGTATCGAGTGAGGGAAAAGAGGTGGCAGCATGCGCTCGTGATGTGACGATGATTAATGCACGGCGGTAATGCGATTCAGTGGAAATCCTTTAATTAAGCAAAGTCAGCGGATTGCGGCCAATAACTAGTACCTGCAATGGTATTACACGCGTGTTAGAGTATAGTCGCTTTATGAGGTACTTCAACAACGAATCGATGCATGGTATGCTCCTATAATATACTATCGGTTGCTCCGAGCTAATAGTAATAGAGTAGCTTTTTAATAAATTAACGAATGAAACATGAATGGATTCAAATTTAATTTGCATATTTTAGTGATGTAATTTGATTTGTATTTTCGATCACAATTGTGTAGCCATATTATCGATGAAATATTAAAACGGTGAACTCTTATCTTTTACTTAAGTCAATTCGTATAATGCATCTTAACTTTTTTCTTTACTTTATACTACACGTGAGACACCACCATCCGCCTGGGTCTATATCATTCTGTGCAGTTGCGCAAGTGCAAATGCTGTGTAGCAATAGAAGAAGAGAAATATAAATGAGTTATTCAGTTCTAGTTCTAGAAACATGCATAAGTTTGTTTATATGATAAGATACCTCAGTTAGTGCTAGAAAATGGTTTGATTAAAACCGAAACGCGTCGCCAACTCTTTCCATAAAAGTGATATATAACAAAGTGAAAACTCTTTTAATTATAATGGAAAAACGGAATTATCACAAAGTAACCACCGAGAACATCAAACATATTGAATGGAAGAAATTATGTATTTTATGTTCGTATTACAACAAGAACGTATTTAATATCCGAATTATAATTTCTCGCAAAGAAAAAAGGGTGAGTTAAAATACATAATTATGTTGTTATGTTACGGGATTTATTGACTGGACGTGAATAATGCAAATTACAATTTACAAAACGTTATTGTAAAGAACAAGAATTAATTCCTTTTTGTTCGCAATTCTCTTTCAGTATGGTATGTTCTTATGTTGTGTTCCTACCGAGGGCTTTATGGAAGTCTAATATTGTGGCCTAATTGGTGGTGCGACTTCCTGACCTCTTCTGCATGGGGCTATTACACGCCTACTCGCATAGAGTATAGACTCTCTCTTTGCCACTTCTCCACCGCTCCCTGTGTTCCGTCAAAGGGAATTTCATTATAACTTTGCCTGAGCCACGGTTTCCGCTTATAGTATAGGTATATGCTATAGACTATTTTTCCAACTTCAACTCAACTTTGTTCCACGAACGTTTAATCCTTCCACTGAATGTCAAACGGATTAAAATACCATTGAGGGTAATTGGTACTGTATATATGCACTAATAAATCGTTATCAAACGTATAGAGATGACTTCATTTAAATACAAAAATAACATCAAGCCAAGTCGCAATAGGAGTAGGCAGAGAGAATGGAGCGCCACCTGCCTCTATCCTGATACACACCTCTTGCCTCCTCCACATTCGTATATTTCGTCATGCATGCAAAACGGTTGTTGAAGATCGTTGCATTGCCTTCATTAAGAGAAATATGCTTCATCTATTCAAATTTATAAAAACAGAATATTCTTCGGGATCATAACCTCAATGCTGAGATTTATCGAGAAAATGATTTCAGAAGATATTACATTGTAATCACTCTAATTTCATGAATCTTAAACTCGGCCATCTTCAAGATCAGAACATAACTAGACACAATAAAAAACATGAGCACACAATACGTATGTTCATATAAAATTCCTTTGGAATATTTTTCACGCTAATAAAAAATTAAATTAGCTGTGAATAGCTCTGCATAGAAGCAATTACGTTCATCGTAACCTCCGAGTTCAGTATTTGGTATCGTATTCCCGCTAATAAGAGTGAATTACGGACAAAACAATCACAACCTTGTCAACATACCATTCAAGTGCCCATAGATGTGTCCAGCCTGGCCACTTATGATGACGATTTGACACCCAAAGCGAAAAACAATGTCACCTCGTATATGCCAGTAGGTGAATGTAATGAGAGGGCGGGAAGGGGTAAATATGGGATCAGGGATCAGGCACCAGGCACCAGGCACTAGGAACTGGGTGATGCTAACAGCGGCCGGGAGAAGGAGGAAGGGAGCATGAAGCATGGAGCAGGGAGGATGGAGTAGATTGTGAATCAATCACGAATGTTGGCTGGGGCGGTTACCCAGTTAAGGGTAAAGTGGGACAGTTAATATGGCACAGTAATTCATTATTCTCATATGAGAAACATGGAATTTGCGTTAGCGTTTCTAAATTATTATTTTACGTCATTTTAATTAATATCTAGGTCAAGTCATAAATGATTCATTTCACTTTAGGCAGGCCCTTCCACGATGACACTGTTCGATTGCATTTTATTAATTAAATTATGGTTCGCTTCAAATAGAAATATTGCTTTAATTTTTTTCAAATATTCTCAATTATCAAGACTAGCATGTTTAAAAAATGCATAGTATTTTAATAAAAGACAATTAATCAGTATATTTTTCTCAGTCGCGTATGGCTTCTAAGCATGGAATCTAACTAAAATTAAAAAAAAATGTATCTACAAATAATGATATTGTCTTACGTAAATGTTTGGAAAGGTCATCTGCCGCATAAAATTAATAATATACCTATTTTGGGAGGAATTGCTCTGGCTAAGTAGGAGTTACTTAAGCATGTTTCTAGAAAAATAAACGAAGAGAGCGACTTCAATACTTTTATGAATGAAACTATAAGTCACAACTGATGAAAAAAACACATTGAAAAAGTCCCCACGAAGAACACAACAATCATTATTGTGATGTGTTTATTACAATAATGATTGTTGTGTTCTTCGCATCATGTATTTATATTGCACGATCACAATTTGGGAATATATGGAAACGCCAATAAATACGTTAGTTGAAGTGAGTGCATGTTTTAAAGAAATCTATACATACTTATTAATTAAAATTCATTAAATGTATGCGTCAACAAAATAATGAGAAATTTTGTGCGTGAATCGGTTGGTTCGAAAATGGTAGGAATCTGATCGCACTACTGCATCGGGTACTCGAGGTCGCATAACGATTGTTGTTTTTACTATTTGACTGCATTTATGTAAAAGAATGGAAAAAATAAGAAATTTTGGTTTAAAAGTTTTCGTATAATCGTAAAACTAGTTTAGCGGTACCGATTCCCGCTAACCGGCACGATCCGCTTTGGTGAGTTATGTGTTCTGTAGTGAGGAGAGCCGGTTATATCGGAAAATTGCCATTAGTCTGCATATTGCAACATTGCCGTTCTTGAAATGATTTGATTTGTGAGCATGATGAAAGCTAAATGAGGGGTGGAAGGTATAAAAGGAGGTGATACAGGGATGCCGGAGTAGAGTGGGGTGTACAGCACGAAGCGTGGAGTGCGGAATGTACAGAGTAGAGAGTTGAGAGTACAGAGTGCAGGGTGGCATGGCGCCATGATAGCTCGCTAAACGTGACGGAACTCAATTACGGCAGAGCTATCGGAAATTTCTATTTTAGTTGACGGTATAATTATATTCAGCCTCCGAAGGTTAATTGCCCTTGTACAGTATTTTGTGACAGTGTCGGGCATACCTCATCATACAATCTTTATGTTTTTTTTTAAATATAACGACATTTTTTTATCTGTCATATAAGTGCATTCTATTTTTCAATGCGGTAAACGATATTGAAAAGTAGAATGCACTCATTCGGCTGATAAAAATATCTCGTTATTGAAAAATCGGTCCTTAAAACGTTTTATGCACAGCAAAAGGGCATTCAAATCGACGTATAAAATACCTGCTATGTATCCTTTTTTATATTATAAATTTATTTCTCTTCGCTTTTATAAAACCTGAAAATCGTGGAATCGCGAAATAATTAAAAATAAACAATCGTATTGACTAACATTGCCAAGTTTGCATGTATTTCATATATATTATCAAAGAAAAGACAGGCTGTCGTATTGTAATACACATAGGTTGTCGAGCTTAAAAAACGGCACTAGATATTTCGGACCTTAAAATGACTGCAGGCTGAAGAATGTCCGATATTCAGAGATGGTAGAACTAGAGCTTGTGAAAAGGAAGAAAATGAGACACGCTCATTTGTATTTAATAGCATGCTATATTTTATTTTGCATTTTATTCGTTTGTTTTGTACTTTTAAATTGCAGCTTTTCTGTATTGATATCCCATCTAGGTTGTACTGCGAAGAAATGATAGATGTGTTATTTCAAAAGCAACAGAGCTTTATAAATGTAATACATACTCGCACGAGTATGTGCATACTCGTATGTATGTAGAGTAATCGTAGTGTGAAATTGGCATTCCTTTTAAAATGCCTCACATTCCTACCCAGGATATTCAAATCAAAGACAAACATAATTTGAAATATCCGGTGGGTGGGGTGGAGACTTCGGGTCCGTTTGTGAAATACGCTGCCCCCGGCATCTCATTTCCTCTGGCGCGATACTTCTCCGTCCCTGGTATCCCTGGTCTGACATGTTCTAGATGCGTACCATCCCCTTCCTTCAAGTTTCATATTTACCACTACTATCCTCTACTGCCCATACTCTACATCTGTATGAACTATCTGATAGCTCACCACATACCCGCACTGCATGGAAACGAATCTAGTTTCCTTGCCAATGTGCATGTCAGTTGAAATTAATTGACTCGTTATCCAAAACGAGAGAGCAGTCCAAGATACCCTTGTGAATTAAAAAATGTCTAATAATCAGAGAAATGGTGACTTTTCTCTGGAAAATAGAGTAAACTAGAAACGATTTCATCATATAATTGATAGAATGAAAAAAAAA
Organism: Silvatares holzenthali; assembly: GCA_026537445.1. Classification (NCBI taxonomy): domain Eukaryota; kingdom Metazoa; phylum Arthropoda; class Insecta; order Trichoptera; family Pisuliidae; genus Silvatares; species Silvatares holzenthali. The sequence goes on from JAPMAF010000889.1 coordinate 9,005, forward strand.
TACAAATTATTACATCACAAAATCTTCATGCCTAATAGGTCGCGAATAAGGTGTTCCTTTCTATACCTAATGGAAGGGTATTCACCAGGTCATAGAAGGTGCTCAGATGCCTGGTTGCTATCACCTCGAGGTCGAAAGAACAAGGTTAAATGAAACGTCTGCTATTAAAGCTACAGCAATCGCTTTAAATTCGGTAACTTTGTTGTTCTTCATTATAAATAAATATCTATTTTTTCATTTTTTATACTTTATTCATTTTATATAATTACTGGCCATGTTCATGAATGTTTTTGAATGATTCAGTATAAACAAAAAACATACGAATTTTATGATTATTTGTAATTTTGAAATTGTATTTTTTGTTGTATTTGCTGCATCATTTATTGCATATAAGTGCCTAAACTGATTTTTACTCTGGGCACCTAAAGAAAAAAAATTAAATTCATAAAGAAGGTTTAAAAATATTTCTAATGAATTATTCAAAAACATTAGTGAGCTTGGACAGCATATGGTAGAACCATGTTGAATTATATAAAATAAATAAAGTGGTTGGGACCAAGAAAAATAAAAACAATTTTATTAGCTATAGTAATCTGTTAGTTGTGATATTCAATAACGAGGAGCAACCCAGGGGGATTAGAGTATATTAACTATCCATTTAACATCTCATCATTATCAAGCAGTTAGTCAGATATCTCTACAATCAGCTGTTTGTGGTGGTTGTTAGTAGACATCATTCGGACACAATAGAATAAGATGAACATTAGATAAATGTTTTTGATGCGGTTTATTTTGTCCCCGAAAATAAAATGCAATATTAATTGAAGCTGTTATTATAAAAAAATAACAGCAGCTATCAAAACATCCAACAAACGTATATTTTTCCGACATATCACACACACACCTTGTTATGCAGATTGCCTATATTCATAAATTGGAGTTAAAATTGCAATTCTTAATATTTAATGAGTTTATCACGGATGGGAAGCAGCTTCTAAACTTTTAATCACCACGCAAAGAACAACTGTTCTTTTCTATATAAATACTGAATTTAAACGGCGAAACAAGGACATCCATGGATATATTGATGATTTATGATTGTGGTGGCGAATCTATATTTGCGAATAATTTGAATGTCCTTACATATCTGGAGTTACACGTATCTATATTTTTTTTAACAAATGGTAAACTTGTAATTTGACATGTTTCTTCAAATAGTATATATATTATATAAAAGGTTCGGAACGATTAGAGATTTTTCTGTTCGGAACGATTAGAGACAATACTGTAATATATTTTATATTCATTTGTTATGCATAAGAAGAAGATGTGCATTATACATATAAGTGATTACATTTATTGATAAGCTAATGATATTTTTATAATATACAACCCATAAATATTTAATCAAATGACTGCAAAGCGCATGAATAAAAATTTGAAAAGACAATGAACCCACGTAAAGATTGTTGCATATATAAAAAGAAGGAAAAAAACATGGTACATACTTAATTACCTAATCCAACAAAAACCTTGTAATAGCGAAGAGTGGCGATAAAGCGTGATCGGTTCGACCTGTTGTAATTTTTTATTTAAAAAAGTTAAGATTACGACTATTTAAATCGAGAAAAATGATACCGAAAAGGCCATCGTTATTTATTAATACTACTTCCTATATCAATAATAAATCTAATTTTAACGCCTCCGTGATTTTACAATAACATTATTATGTTATAAATTTAACTGAACAAATAAACAACAAGAACAAAGAGTAGGAAGGCAATTCAGAGTATCTAATTGAGAAATATTTTATATGTGAAATTTATAAACTGTTATTTTTGGAGTTCCAAATGATTGTCCTAGTGTTTATAATTAAATCATCGAGGAAAATAATCTTCCCCATAGAGTGGTTTCAGCATTTGGGCGCTCCGACCGGAAATCTCTCCCATCGAGGGAGTACCATGCCTTGTGCCTGTGTCAAAGTATCAGCCGTTTCACCCTCGAACAGTCTCTATCAGACGAGTGTGGGGCATTAGAACACCGAGAGCACGAGAGAGAGAGAGAGAGAGAGGGAGGGGGTGGGGGGAGGGCAGTAAGGAGCTGTAGAACTATGCAGGATAATTTCCCGCTTTTGATGGCATGTCCGTACTCTGGCGAGGCGGTCACAATAAATAACATCATCCTGTAATGTATTGTCGTATTTCCAATAAGTGTCGATAGGATCACAACTCGACTGGAAAAGATCTTGGATCGGAATTGGATCTTCAATGTCAAGGGACTATTACGAAATTCACCTTAACATTTAGATGATGGTATCGATATTAACATTCGCAGAGTTGTTATGCTTTTATGTATTTTATCTCGGTCTCCATTGGCATGGAGAAAATTTATGATAATAGAGAGATCAAGAGGTCGAAAATCTTTAAAAAGTAAAAAGTTTGTGAAAACGTAAAGATCTACACAAAAATAAGAAAAAAATTAAAAATCTTAAAGTATTATATTATATACATAATAAGCTGAACTCTAAACAAGCCCTTTTTATTAGAGTATTTAAAAGCGAAAATTTAAAAATCTTTTGAAATGTATGGTATTTTAACGTTAATTATAAATTTTGATACAAAAACCTGAATGTTATTTAACATTCATTATTTTCGGAAGGCTGAATGCTGATTCCCGTTGCTAATCCTAGCATTGCCTGTTAATTACTGTAGTAATACACTCATACATAACATCTCACCATTTCTTGATAGGATAAGCAGAGAGAGTAGAGCACCACTTGTCTCTATCCTGACACACAATCCTTGCTTACTCCACATTCATGCATCTCGTACACGTACGGCAGTTGTTGTCGCTTATACTATTACCTTCGTTAAGAAGTTGAGAAACATGTTTCAGCCAAGTTCTTCTGGCCTTCTATCTGTTTTACTATTATTTTATTTACCACTCGCTCAACCTGTCGAAACCATCTCAAACATTCAACTTTCATTTTGTTTATGATTGTTACTTTTAATTAGCATTCTTTTCTGATATTTTCATTTTTTTTCTTATCAATCAGGGTTTTTCTGCACATGCACGTAGTAATGATATTAAAAATGTAATGGTACTAATATGGATTATTCGTTGAATATTTTTATGTGTTATTTATTTATTATTTTTACGTGTACTATTTTATTCTCTAAATTTAGTATTCTTTCAAAGTAAAAGTCTTTAGTAAACTTTAAAAATTAGAATTCTAAATTTTTATCTGCATTATTGTATTGTATTTAACATGTTAGTTCATAAGTCATTGATAAAATCGATAAAGATTTTTATGCCCGTAAGGGTTAAATAAATAAATAACAAATATATTTGTTATTTTATTCGTCTTCCAGCACATTTCTGTTCTTATTAGGAAACATTTTTTTTCAATAATTACGAATAACTTTATTTTGCTGAATAAATGTCGCCGTTAGAGAGAGAGAGAGAGAGAGAGAGATGCCAAC
>JAPMAF010000890.1:0-12485 GCA_026537445.1 Silvatares holzenthali
GTACGGGTGACATTAAGTAATTTTTTGCGTCCAGCGCAGTCGACATTGTGAAATATACCCGTCCCGAAAGGGTTAATTTATAATGATTTAATTTATATTATATAGAAATTAATGCTTTCGTTTACTCTAATATCATTAATTATGTATTGTTCGATATTATATATTTTTATACTATTACTTACAATATTTATGTGGTCCTGTTAAAATACATTTTTCTTTGTGCAACTATAGATAATACTATCAAATAAATCATTTTAAGATGATATTGGAGTATCTTAAATTTTTTAAGGATACAAATTAAGGTCACAAAAGGTAACAGTGAACTAAGTTCACCAAAGGTTTCAATTTTAATAATGGTAATTTGATGACATTTGCAGAAATATAGTAGTCCGTTATAGGAGTGTTACTGGTATTGATAAATCTTAGAAAGTTAATTAAATCATTTCAGAACTTCTAGAAAGATCGTTTGGGTATTTATATTAGATTACTGACTATTCATGTATTAATACAGGATCCAATTTTACTTTCAGACATCTTGTAATATGTATTTCCATAGTGGCAATGGGTTCAGTTTATAAAAAGCTTAACTCATTGAATTAATTATACCAGTAGAGTAATGTAGATCAAGTGAAATATATCATAGAATCGATTATACAAATTAATTTACATTATACTTACAATAATTGAACTGGCTAAGTGCTCTTTGAAAAAGTGCGTTCTTAGAGCAGCCTTTCTTGTATACAGTATATAACACATTTTCTTGCCAGAAAATGGACATTTGGTTCCAGATTCCCAGTGATTTAATTCGTGGAGATCTAATTCCACCTAAAATATTTTGTCTTATAGTAACAATGATTTAAATAAATGAATTGTGTAATTCTTCGAAAAATAAATTAACTAATATCTCGCTGTGAGATCTATGTAAACAATAAATAACCATAATAAGATAATGATTTTATGTTATTGGCAGCAAGTTAACAAGAGATGGTATATAAAGAGAAGAGAGAATAAGGAACATAGCACCATGTACTCTAAGATTAAATTGTTAAGAAGAATGTATAGAAAATTCCTAAGTGATAGGATAAGAAATGAAAATATCAAAAAAGAATCACATTATTTTCTCTGAGGGGCAGGTAGAAGGGATCAAGCATCCGTTAGTCTCTTTTGACATACTTTTCTTCCCTCGCTCTCATTCATACATCTCGTCAAGCATGCTCTGCAGTTATTACGATTTTAGTCAAACCATTTTCAAGCACTACTGTTAGTGCTTGAAAATGGTTTGATTAAAACCGAAACGTGTCGCCAACTCTTCTAATAAAGTGGTAAATTACAAAGTGAAAACTCTTTCTTTTAATCATAATGGAAAATTGTAACTATCACAAAGTAACCACCGAGAACATAAAAAAAATAGGGTAAATTAGTGATGCCATAATTTTTTTGGGTGACCCTTCTGTTTCACGCATTTTACATTCGTATTGTAAATTTTGTGTACTACCCTCTCGACATTCATTCATTTTACATGACCAAACTACCTCAAAACATTTTTCTTAATTTTAACCATCACGCTCGCACCCGCTTCACATTTTTTTCTTATATTTGTACTTTTTACTCTGTCATATAATATTTAATCCCACATTCTTCTAAGAGCTCCCATTTCTACAGTATTAATTCTTCATTTGTTCATCTCTGCTAGGTTTAAGTTTCCTTCCTACATATTAAAGATGTCATCAATACTTTGTTATGGTATGTAACGCCATTCGAGCATTCTTGGATATTTTTTTTGTGTCAGTTTGATATAACATCAAACAGGGCTCCATTTACTCTATTTTTACTTTCATATACCTTTTAATGTCACTTTCATATTTTCCATATCTTGTCAAACTAAATGTAAACGTGAACCGAATGAAAGTTAGCTTTTAGAGGTGGTTTGAATATATTGAGTGAATTATGAATGAGAAAATAAGCTAATCTACATTGCAAAACTAATAAGGATGGCAAAGTAAGAAAGGCAGAGAAGAGCTCTGTATGAATAAATTTAAATTTCTTAACAAGTGTAATATTAAAATGAAACAAATGAGTGTAAGGAGGTAAGAAATTTGTCAGGATAGAGACAAAGTGTAAAAAATCTATAAACAAAAATCATTAAAAGAGTGTATCCCCTTCAAATCAAATATACCTGTGAATCGACAGATTTCGAACACTTCTCACAGCGATATTTCTTCTTGTTCGGATGATATCTCGAAATATGCTTTTTGAGGACATTCTGACTGTAATATACTTTTCCACAATGTTTACATGACGAAGGCTGAAAAATAATATTTGAAATTTAATTTTCAGATATTTAATTTTTTTAAATAATAGGTAGTATACAGTTGATACTAATATCACTGTACTTTATTTGTTTTTTTCACTGCAGACTTTTACTATTATTATTATTTCAGGAAGAGGTTGAATTTATGGACTGTACGAGCGTTAATACTTACAGGTGGTTTACGATTTTTCTTTTCTTGTATATCAGGTTCTTTAATTGGCACACTTTCGATAATATCTTGATCGTTAACTGAAGATTTGCAAGCTGAATTTAGAATATTTGACGTTGAATCACTTAGTTCCGTGCATGGAATATCGATGGTTTGATTACATTCCATGCTATCGTTAAAGATCCATTGGGGGAGTTCCGACACCAGAGTGTTAACATTGTTTGGATCCAGCTCATTTGACTCACATTCTGGTAAATTCAATGTGCCGAACTGTTCAAAAGAAGTACTATTGATATCATTGTAAATCATCTGCGGAAGATCACAGGCGTCTTGATTGACATCTGTGGCAGATAATGTGTTCAATTGCGGATAACTGAACAGAATGGGTTGTTGAAACTGCGTTACGACAGTATTTCCCAATGGATTCTAGAAAGATACGAACATTTTTAAAAATATGAAAATATTTTTAAGGTTGAGGTAAAGGGGTAAATTAATTACCTGAGCCATATATATAAGGTTGGGAACGTCATTCCCAACAAGCTGTAGAGGCCCAGTAAGGAAAGCCATTGTGTCATTATTTATTAATATATTTGTATTAATTCATCGCGAAACCAATCAAAACAAAATCGTAATAAAACTGTAGATGGTGTCAAACTGAACTGTCAAACATGGAAGTCTTGGCACAGATAAATATAATTACCTTGATATACATATGGGTGAAATCTATGGTAGAAAAATGTTATCCCAGGGTACGTTTATGTTGGAGTGTCGAGACGAAGCTATTAGCAGCGATAGTGCGCTCCCGGCACTAATTGAATTTTCGCCGCTAGTATCGAGGGTCGTTTTGACAGTTTGACAGCAATATAACAGATTTTGCAGAATGGATATTGAGAATTTGATAAGTGAAGTTTTTGTCAGGCCCTCATTGTGGGACAGAAAAAATAAGAATCACCACAATAGATTTGTTTTGGATAAATTATGGAATGAAGTAGCAAAGAAAGTGCAAACTAATCGTAAGTAAAAATACTTATTTTAAGGTTAGGTGTTTGAATTTACATTATTATACGAATTATTACTATCAATACAGTTATAGAGGGTTTGTTACTTTATTCTTTAATTATATTTGAATGCGACAATTTTAATAAAGATAAGGCACAGCTAATAATTTCAAAGATTTTTAAACAGATTCGACTGAAAATGGATTGGTATTCTAACACCGGAATGTCACATAATGTAAATCACTTGAGTAAATATATTTTACATAAAAGTAAACTCTTAAATGACTACTCAGTAGAAAAAACTTGCGAAGAAAATAAATTACAGGGAATATTATATTTTTAGAAAATGCAGCACGAAACCGCTGGAAATCTTTACGTGACAAGTTCAGGACTCTCTTGGCATCCGTTCCAAAATCCAAATGTGGTGATGCCCAAGTTGCTAACTACAGAGGTGAATGGAGATATTTTAAAAGGCTTTTGTTTTTAAAAGATCAGTTCACTCCTAAAAAAAGTAATGAAAATATTGAAAATACACTTGTAATTGATGGACCTAGTCTTAATGAACCGGATGAGGTTGAAAATGTTAACGAGGACCGGCACTGTTTTTCTACCGCGGAAGATATTGTTGCATCTCCAGTAGATGCGTCATTAAGCAGCGACGCATCGCCAAATTCATTTCAAGCTTCCATTTCTTCAGTTCGGCATAGAAAACTACCAAAACTAGGTATAGGTAATGCACTACTAGAAATAGAAAAACAAAAACTACAATATTTGCAGGAAAAGAGAGCTAAAAATGAAGACGATGAAGACCTTAGTTTCTTCAAAAGCTTGCTGCCACATATTAAAGCACTTTCGCCATTGGAAAAAATGGAATACCGTATGGAAGTAATTAAAATAACACACGAGTTCGTGAAGGCTGTAACAAATATTTCTACCGAGAGAATATTTCATTTTCCCGAAACGCAAAGTCTTCCAACATGTGGCAGTAGGTAGGCCTTCGTTGTCTTCTTTTTAACTTTTCTGCTTTTTCACTTGAAATATTTTAGTTTTTGTTTTCCGTTTGTAAAAGTATATTACCTACACTAGGTTTCGTTTGTCTTTGTTCTTCGTGTATCATTTTCTTTGTTGTTTATGTTATTCAAAGCTATAAATTTTATCTGTTCTATATTGATTATATATACATACATGATTTTAAAACTGCTATATTAATATACATTTAATTTGTTAAGTGCTCTTGGGGTGGTATGTATCACGAAATAGCGCTATATAAATCAGCATTCATTAAATAAATAAAGATCGTGTAGATATCTCTCTTTTTTTTTCTTCTCATGAGTTTTTCACTTCACTACCATTTTTGTTCTTTTTGTTAAAGTAAGTATTAGCGTCTTTGTTTCATAAGTCATAGTTTGCAACACGCATTGGTAATATATTTTATATTTTTTAAAATAATTATGTATCGTGTGAATATACGCTTATTGGATGAAGGCCATTACATATATATAAAAAAATATACGCTTAAATTAACGCGGTTTATTTAAACGCTTCTTTTTGCAGTGGGTACGCGTTTCTTTGTCTATGGTAATATTCATTTTGACATTTGTCTGACGTTTGATACTGTTCGTGTTTTTTTAATAGTTTGCACCAATGTGTAGTTCACCGGTTCGTCTAACATGACGCAGAACGTTTTGGATAATCACAAATTTCAATGCAAGTAAGAAATTTTCAAATGTATAAATTTGTTCTGTTTATAATCTATTATATACTCACACATGGTAATGGTTTTCAGAGTCAGCTCTGTGCTGAACAAAGATGCAGCACAATTTGGCAAATTGTTAATGTTTGATGGGAAAGAAGACACCTGTTGGTGCTCAGATAAAGATTCACCTCAATGGATAAAACTATTGTGGGATAGTCCTGTTAATGTTGTGGAATGTCAGATTCAATTTCAGGTTAGTTTACATTAACTACCATTGTTTTATTTGTAAATTGAAAGTATACTTTTAGTGGACAACCGGCGTGCATGTATGAGAAGATGCATGAGCGTGGAAGAAGCAAGGATTGTGTGTCAGGATAGAGACAAGTGGCGCTCCATTCTCTCTACCTACCCCTATCGGGAAGTGGTGTGATGTTATGTATGTATGTTTTAGTGGAATCCTTCGTTGTTGTTTCTTTAGAGGATGCAATTTTTGCAACTACTCTATCCTGATATGCATTCCTTATTTTATCCACGTTCATACATCTCCTTATTGTCCGAGCAGTGCCTTCCATTCAAATTTGGTCAATCTGATCGTGTCGTGATATCCTTGATTAGTCTCTGCTTTGTGCCTATTACAGTTATGTCATAAATTTTCTGTAGTAGCCTCTCAATATCTGTACATGAGCAAACTATCTCACCACATTTTTCTTAAATTTAACAATCGCACTCTCATCTGCTCCACATCTGCTCCACATCTGATATGTCATATATTGTTTTACACACTAAAAGATTTAAATTTTAAAGTATTAATTCTTTGCTCATATTCTTCTTTTGTTAGGTTCAAGGTTCATGTCCTTACATCAGCATCAATACCAATACTTCATTTTGTGGTACTATTTGGATACTCTTGAATATTTTTTTGTTCATAGTATTTAATACACCGTTCATCTTTCATCCCTTTCTATCTCTTGAGAACTTTCTTCTCCTGAGAAAAAGGTTCTCAAGAGTTTGTGTACCTGTACACAAATTCTTCTAAATTTTTTTTATCTTTTACTACACATGAGACACCACAACACCACCATCCATCTGGGTCTGTAACATACCGTACAATTGCACATGTGAATGCTGTGTAGCAGTCGGAGAAAGATTGAAAACCTGGTTATTCAGTTCTAGTCACGAAACATGGATAAATCCATTTCATGTGGCTTATAATACTGAATGGTGGCATTGCTCCAGGGCAATACAAGATCTACCACTCTTTTCCAGTCCAGAGTGAATATATATATTTTTTAAATGCATTTCTTTTTTCGTTGTTTTTGATTTTTTAAATATATTTTTTATACATATATTTAAAACCTGAATAGAAAAATGCATTTTTAAAAACATTATTTTTCACTCCGGCGGGATTTGAACCCGCGACCTCCAGCGTTCCTCCAACGCTTTAGTCAAGCGCCTTTTAACCACTCGACCACTCGACCGACAGACTTTACATGCTCTATTCCTCACCCGCAACCTTTATTTCACACTCATTCATCAATAGATTACTATCTTTACATATTTCATACACTTTGGTTGGTGATGAACGTTTATAAATTGTTTTCATTATCTGTCACTTAACATTGGTATCACACTCCAATACATGACAAAAAGTAATATCAATATATTTTTTTCATTTATCTTTGAAATATTATATTCCCATTTATGTTTTAAATATTATTTTCCCCTTTTCACCTTGCTTACCGCATTAGTTTTATATCAAAGGGAACAGCACATAATTTAATATCAATTTTATTTTTATTACAATACCTTTGTTTGATTTCAGGGAGGCTTTGTTGGACAAGAATGCGAAATAATATTGATAGAAGAAAGTTCAGGGAAGAAAGTTACAGAACCTTTCTACCCAGATGACACTAATTCCTTACAACATTTTAAACTTTCTACACCAATTGTCACAAAACAAATATCTTTCAATTTTAAGGCCAGTACTGATTTTTTCGGAAGAATAATTATTTATAAATTAATTATCCAATTTTCTGATGATGTGAGATAAATGATTAATGGTTAAATATACAGATGAATTAATAATGGTCAAATATAGAGTCTGGTTGAGGTTTAATATTGTAAATGTAATAAATAAAACACAGCTTGAACATTTAATTCTAGCTTTTTATTGATGCATTCCATCTTATGTAACTAATGGAAAGAAATGATTGTTCCTTTATCTATAATTTATTGATAACCCTCGCAAATTTCACAGCATAACAATACCTTTCAGGCATAGAGAGGATTTCAATTGAGGCACTACACTTTTACATCACATTGATATGCATTCATCGACCAGCGACATTTGAATTAGGATAGAAATGTCCTTAGATATTATTCAAGTTTAATACAATGTACACTTAGAAGAATCATCTACTATTGAAAGACAGTCCGTTTCCCTAAATTGTTTTTCAGTTGCAATACTCGTAATATCCTCTGCTCAGTGCCAAATAGGTAACATCTCTGTAAGAGTTCACAGAAAATATTTACATAACAGTTTGATAACAATAATAAACACTTATATTCAATAATAAAAACAACCGTTTCGTCAACACCGAGTCATTGCGTATGTAACCTATTTTAGCAGTTGGGAATCTTTTATAAAGCACAGGTAGAAAGATATTTTAAAGACACATATATAACGGGAATATTAGATACTTTAAATATTTATTATCTATACTTGTCGAGATTTGTTAATATTACATTGTGAATGTTAACGTATACGGGCTAATTATTTTGACACATCAATTTTAATTAAACCGGCTTGAATTATTATTATGAATTAATTCTTTGAGAGACAAATTTAATTACGAAGATATTATTTTCAATGAATAAACTGACGAATCACCTGCAAATTTAATCCTCAAAGGCTATTTAAATTGACTATTTAAATTGGATAGTCCTTAGGGAAGAATAATGCTTATATTTCCTATGTCTGATTTTATAAAACTTATTTTATTGTTTAGTCTTCCAATGCATCGAATAACAATAATTTAGTATCACAATAGAAAACAGTTTTATTCTTTCAACTCTCCGAAGGATGAAATTTCAAACTACGTGTAGCAGGAATAGTCGTCGTATTGGGAAGTAATTTCTCAGATTCACTATCGATGTCTCCAGCGGAGAAGCGGTGTCTACGGAAACTGCTGCTTTTACGATCTCGTGTGGTATCTCTTTTAAAATCGCTTCCTTTCTTTTTGCTCTCGTTATCTAATCTTTCTAAACTCAACTTTTGAGTCGGAGTATAACTACAGGAAACGTCTTCTAAGGAATCTTGTACGCTGGAAGTTTCTTGGATCGTGCTCAGAGCTTTAACATCATTATCCATATCTATAATATTGCAGGGTATAAGAGCTCGCCTGCTGTCTTCATGTATAGGAGCAAAGTCGCTAGGATCTATACCGAGCAAGAGCATCACTGTTGTAGGGTTTTCAACAATGTACTGAGTAACTGCAGGTAGTAAGTACAATTCGTCATATTCAGTTTGCGTAGATCTGTTTGATCTGTGTCGAGGTTCTTGGACCTCTCCGGTTTGTTCATCTACCCAACAGAACATTTCAGGTGGGTGTGATGAACTCCTTGTCAATGGTGCTGGAGTATTGCCTGTTATTCCGTGAGCCCATTGAAGGTTCGGATTTGAGTGAGCTGCATTCCAATGCATCGGTGTTGTCATTTCTTGTAATGCTTGAATAGCATTTCTCACCTGAAAAAATTAATCATATTTAGTTTAATAATATGTACACATATGCTGTTGCTAGGTATGTGATTATTATGATACTTAGTTACCTCCATGCTTAAAGCGGCAACATCATGATGCAAGCTTGACACTTGAGTATCTAAACGCTCTACTGAAGATCGTGTATTATGAACTTCTAAATTGAGTCCTTCTAAAGAATCTTCTCGTGGTGGAGGGGGAACCACTACTGACCTTTGTCGTTCTACTCTTTCTCTTAATTCCCTATGACTTACTGTACTGGATGCTGTTGATCTACTTCTTCCTCTCAGTTCTTCAATCCTGGGGAGTATAAAAAACAATACTCTTAATAAATATTCTATTCGTTATATTGAAACAAATTTATTTGTAAATCTCACTAACCTGGGGGTTAGTTTAGGATGTCTGGGACTTGTAGATATTTGATGAAGAGGAGATTTTTTTGCAGGGGAAACATGGGTAGGTGCGTTTTCATCGGGAGCATTCTCATCATCTTCTGATATTGAAGGTAATGTAAGCGAAGGTAAGCCATTTCCCTCAGATTCTTGCTGTGAATAAAAGTTTTTTTTATCATACCATTGACAATTTTTCTGTTGGAACAGTGCAGCGCCCTTGAGGTGATTTTCTCACGAAAACGGCGCTATATAAGTTGTCCATGTCAATAATAAAAAAATAATGTTTGTAAAGTTTGGTACATTAGTTAAAGTTGCTATTGTTAGTGATTATATATATAATAATATTGCTACACAATAATGGCATCTATAGTACAAATTCTGTGGGTCGACATCTAAGATCTAGGGTAAGATGTAATTGTAACTGCTTCATGCCAGGGATGAACTTTTACAAAAATGGGGTCACGTTCATGCTTGTTCCTCTAAATGGAAAATATTTACATTAATTATTGTTCATACATCAATATTTGACTGCGAGACTGATGGTAAGACTGTCGGGTTACTTGCACGACCACCCAAAGGGCTGATGCTTTCAATGTCAGCTATGGACCCCTGTCTCCGGCGACAGAAAATAGGTAGTTAATATTATACCATTTCAAATTTAAAATATGAAAGATCAAATAATTGCTAAATATTTTAAACTAACCTCAGCTTCGTACCCTTCTCTTAAATTGTATGTGAGATCATGTTGTATATCGTTTAAAAACTCTTGCTGGTATTCTGGGTAGAGCCTCAGGACTTCAGCAAGGCCTACCATATGAACACACTTCAAATCACAATATGTGAGTGCCTGCAATATCAATAAATGTTTATTATTATAGTTTATTCAAATAAGTTTTGAATCTGTTGTTGAGTTAATTTAGTTTTTCAATATAATTAAATATTATGGGAATTTATAATTTTTTTTATGAGTACCATCCGTATGGATCTTTGACACACAGTGTAGTTGCTTATGCAAATGTTGTGTAGCAGTAGGAGAGAAGAATACCTGGTTACAAAACATAGAACAATTTGTAATGTACAACACTGAAAAATAGTATTGCCCCAGGGTGATATAAGTTTTATCACTCAGTCCAGAGTTACTTTTTATGCATTTTTGTAGTTTTACATTTTTAAATATAAATATTTACAAAGCAATATTAATTTTTTCCTTGGTAAATTTCTAGTTTTCCATTGGTAATAAAATGTTTGCATTGTTTTTTGTTTATCGTAACCATATTTATTTAATAAAAATCGATATGTTTTGATCACAATCACTGATTATTTTCAAGATGTCATATAAAGAAAAAACAATCTAAAGTATTTTATTACACAATTTTATTTTCCACTCCGGCAGGATTTGAGTACACCACGTCAAGTGTCCTACCAACACGACATGAGGCTTATAATTGATGTAAATGCACCTTTTATTAGTACTTGTGTTATATTTCTGATTTAACTGTTTTGCTGTTGTGGGGATTATTTAGTCCTCAAAATTTTAGTCAAACTTTTAGTATGAAACTATTCAATACTGCACTAGTGAAAAGAAAAATCATTTTGAATTGCTTTTTTCGAATAAAAATTTGAAAATGTACATGTATTTTACACACAAAATCATAAATAACTAAAAAAGCATATTCACTCTAGACTGGCAAAAATTGTTAGATCTCGTAGAGTCCTAGAGTAATACTACTGTTCAGTATTGTACGTCACGTGAAATGGATTGATCCATGTTTCGGGCTAGAATCAAGATTAGATAGCCAAATTTTCTTTCTCTCTTCCTACTGCTACACAGCAATTTCATGTGCAATTGCACTGAATGTTACGGGTACATACAGATGGTATTGTGGTGTTTCCCGTGTAGTATAAGATAAAAAAAGAAATAAAAATGTATTAAACGCTGCCATTAATCGCACATTTTTTAAAAAGCTTTACCTTGACATCACTACTAGATTTGACGATCACATCAGAAGTATTCCCTCCCCCAGTACCACCACCTCCACCGAGTTGTCCATTGTTATTGTTATGTGATGTCGATTGAATGTGTGCATTCATGTCACAACCGACTAGATCTCCTTTACCTGAAATAAATATTTAAAATCCATTAACATATTTAAAAGGATGTTGATGAGAAATCATTTAAAGTAAAGTAGAAATGCAATAAATTGAAACTAATAAAGAAACATCAGTGTGGCAATTCTTTGATTTAATTTTTAATGCTGTTTAGGCTATTGAATTAACAGATATTTATTCAACAACAAACTACATAGCATCAAAGATAAAATAATATGTGATCATACACCTAAATGAATTAGTTTAAATCTCTGTATTTAAATAGTATTTCACAAAGTTTATATCAATTTCATTATGATTTGAGAGTTAAGTAAAGTTAATATCTATAATGCGTGGTCATTTAAAAGAGGTATATAGATGCATAAAACTGGTTTGGAGCTCCTCTGTACAATTATTACATGTTTCAAAAACTAACTTGTCATTGTGCTTAAAGCGAAAAAGTGTTTAGTTTCAAAGGGACTTTTCTTGGTCTATCTAAACTAGGGACAAAAAGAGGCAAACAAAAAGTTTGTAGCCCTAAAGTTGAGACAAAATTAGAGGCTTAAGCAGATTTATGAATATTTATAACATAATATTTACTAACAAAAAAGTGCAGAATCATAAAGTTACCAAAAAAAAAGTGAAATATAAATATTTATTTTTCATCATATATTTATTATATTTATGTTTTATCTTTCTGTTACACATATATTTATTTAGTATTCTTTACCACATGCTGTATTCTGTATTTGTCTCTTTAAATTTTATTTGTTTTTGTTATATGCTTTGTTTTATTTTCTTTGTTACATATTTTATTCTCTCAATACTAAAAACAGATAAAATATAATATATATTATTCTATCTGTTCAATGCTAAGTCATATATGTTTGTTTGTTATTATTTTTTTCTCATCTAATTTTATCTTTGGTACTATGTACATGTACTGCTGTCCCACCACATACCCATATTGCATCTGGAAACGAATTGAGTTTCCTTGTCAAACGAGAGAGCAGCCCGGAAGGAGCTCTCAACTTCATGGCCCTGCACTTTTAGTGCTAAAAGGAGCAATCGATA
>JAPMAF010000891.1:0-12484 GCA_026537445.1 Silvatares holzenthali
AAATACATATATGTGAAAATATATACAAACTTCTTATATATTATTTTACATTCCATGATAAATAACAAAGCAGTTGTTTTTTTCATTACAGCATAGATAAATATTGCAGTATATGCACTTGCTGAAAGGTTTTGACTGTACTTGTTTAATACTGCATTCAATATTAAAGTCACAAAAAAGTCTTCTATATTTTCACTTTTTGGTCGTATTTTGCATTGCCAAACCATCAAGCAATGATAACCGCACACAATTAAAAATTGGGTAAAAATAAATACCTATTATTTTCTAAAGAACAAAAATAAAACTGCACACAATTCTTGTGTTGAATAGATATTCATCTAAGCTTTAAAATAGAATTATTATACCTATATCGTATGTACTCAATTCAGACCATTTTTCAGAAAGTTCAGTTTTGTCAGCAGGTAGACGTAATTTCGCCAAAGATATTCCCAAATCTGTGCACATCGAATTTAACGATTTGTGAATGCGTTTTTCCCAATGGATGTTAGCCTTTTTTAAATATCCCAAGGAGTCCATCTAAAAATGAATTAAATTAAATCTGATGGAGATCTATAAGTGTCAAGATTTGAACAATCAGGCTGATTTGAAGTCTAGGTATCATGTCATGACATTTTTGTCGTGAAAACCTACGATAATACGATTTGTTCTTATGGTGTGATCAAGGAAAGAGTTGAGATAAGGTATAGAGATGCAAAAGCAGTTGATTTGTGAAGAATGCAGGCAAGGTGGTCTCGTGGCTAGAACATTTGATTAAAGCATACTTATTGTTTTATTTGTGAATGTATCTTAATATATATTTGTAATTTATTTTTAAAATATACAGTTGAGTGGAATTGCACGCCCCTCCACTCGACGTGGAATAAAGAAAATAATAATAATAATTAGAGTACTGGAGAAAGCAGGTTAGAATCCCTCAGGAACGAAAAAAAAATTTATTGACATTTTCAAAAAATATATATTTAAAAAATTAAAGACTGTTTAAGATGCTTCGAATATATCGAATGAAAGAATAGTGAAACAGATTTATAGTACGACTGCAAATGGATGGCCTAGATCTTGGCAAGATATCTGTGTATCTGATGCGATTATGAAGGAAGTAAGAAATGTATATCAGGACAAAGACAAGTGGCGCTACATTCTCTACCTATCCCTATTACGAAATGGAATATGTGTATACAAAAAAAATATTTTCCAACCACAAGTTTTTAAAACATTATGATTGTGTTATCATTGTTTTTAAAATACTAATTGTATTTATAATTATACAACATTAAATTGTGTACCTTGTCTGTTTTCTGTTGCGAACGAACCCATTGAAAAACTGTATTTCTAAGCTCAGTTTCTAGCCCTGTTTCTTTCATTCCAACCATCAGCGTTTCCTTGAAACTGTCTTTATTTACGTTTGAAGATGCAACTAGTTTCTAAAAATGCACATCATACGTTATTTTCGCTTATGATTAATAATAAACTCTCATAATTATATAAATGTAACATTCTCATTTTTACCTGAATGTCATTATAAAAAGTCTTATACATCGGAAGTTTCTTTATTCCTTCTGCTAATTTCAAAGCAGTGTAATGCAAACTTTTATCACCTATTTCATCCATTTTAAATTGAAATAGCAATACAAAACACTAAAAATACAGATACAATTTAATTGATTTTAAAAAACATTTTAACGATATCAAAAAAGAATAGTTGCTATGCCGACGACTAAACAATTTATATATCGCAAAGAATGGCGGCAAAAATATCACTAACTGCTGTCTCAAATACTGCCATTTAAAAAAAACTTGATATTAAAATTAGTCAGATGTGTGCCTTGTAGTTTAGTGGCTAGAACACTTTACTAAAATGCTGGAGGAGCGTCAGAGGTCGCGGGTTTAAACAAAAAAAAATAAAGTTTAATTCAGTTTTCAAAAATATATTTAAAACTAGCAAAAAATGCTTTGAAAAAATATGTATTTATTTATTTAACAATATAATGTACCAAATACAAAGGAAAATTAAAAGTAAGTTAAAATATAATTACAAGATCAAAACAAAGAAGGGAAAAACCAAATTGATTTTAAAGAGAAAAGCAAAAACAAATAAATACAAACATATAGGAGGTAGATGGGAGTAAACAGGAAGAGCTAGTTATCAAGAGATATACAAGGCACAAAGGTGTAGAAATTTATAATGATATGGAGGGACGCAATGTTTTCATAATTCGTAATAGTGGGTTGTGAAAGTTGTTGTGAAAGGAAAGCTGCAATGGCATTATTTTTCCCTTAAATATATACCACATTTGAGTGTTTTTTTTTGCGGTACAGAAACAGCAAGAAACGACTGCATTATTCCTAAGAAAATTTCTGTATATTAAATTACTCAGAGATCATACATTTGCCAATAAAATAAAAGGTTTTTTTATTTATTGTTTATGTGGCTTTCATCCCTATAGGATGTTCTTGGCCATTGTATCACTCATCTTGAGAAGCTAGGGTAAAAGAAATTGAAGTGAGTATGTTTTAGTTGGGACAGAAAATTAGTAAGAGGTTCAACCGAGTGTTGAGTATGAGAAATATATTAGAATTAAAGATGTTTATTAAGAGGTGTTAAATGGTTATAATGAAGCATGTGGAGATATCAGTTATTACATTTTTATGCAGTTTCGCTTCATGAATTTGGATAAGATAATTTATATTTTAGGGTTGTTGAGGTTTAGTAGGGAGAAAATATTGATTGGAAGTTTCACGTGGGACTTGGTTAAGTTTGGTACTGGTCATTTATGGGACATAAAAAAAATATGTGGTTAAGCGTTTTTTCTCGCCCACATTCACAGATAAAAGGTTTAAAAAAATCAATGTCAATTTCATACGAAACCCGAAATCTGAATCCATAAGGATTATTAAGCCTGGCAACATTATCAGCAAAGTAAAAGTCCATAGACGAGCAGTATTCTGCTGTCTTTCGCTCGGAGCGTTTCTCCTTCTTCCTCGCGTGGATAAATGTATATTTTCGTGAATACATAAAACGTTCTGAACTTAAAGTGCACTATGGATTTCGGATCACTCCTGCACGAAGCTCAAAAAAATGGACAAGTCTCTAAAAGTGGGGTACGTTACCTGTTGATCTACTTTTCGCTTTTGACAGTTGTTATGATGTCAATATTTCTTTTATTTTAGTTGTAAATTATTAACGAAAGTTGCATTATTGTTGTTTTCGTTGCATTCAACGTCGCTTTTGTCGAATTAGTTTATTTTGATTAATATCGATACGATGTCGGTTTTGAGAGCTGTAACATATTGCATTAAAAATTAAAGTTTCATTGAAATACTGACTCACTTCAAACTAATTATTTCGTATATAATTGTCGAATGCGCATGTTTCAGGTATGGTATAATAATAGTTATTATTTTATATTTTTTAAATTATTGCCGCATTCAAAGTATTATAAATCTCGTGTCAATTAGTTTATTACTGTTGTTTTATATGCAATAGTATTTTCCTTGTTTATCTAGATAATTAAATTTAGAATAGAATAAAATTTGTGTTTGTTGATTGATGTTAATCTCTTACGTTCTTTTGGGTATAATTAATGCAAAGTTTTAGGATTAAATACGTAAATATTAATTACCGACAGGGCAGGCAGAGAGATGAAGCTTCTCTTCTATGTCCTGTCATTTTTTTGCTCCTCTGCATTCATATATTTCGTTATATACACAAAAATGCTCTTAAAATTACTTTCATTATGAAGTTAGAAAATATGTTCCTGCCAAGTTCTTCTAGGCCTTCTCTGCATCGCTTTAACAAGTATATTAGCACTGTATATCTGTTTTACTATTGTTTCATTCGCCCGGCATGCCCAAACCATCTCAAATACCCAATTTTCATTTTGTTTACAATTGTTACTTTCAATTGGCATTCTTCTATGATATTTCCATTTCTTATTCTTACATTCATGGTCTTTCTGTACATTCTTCACATTTCAATTATACTGTCATCAAAACCATAACACTACAATCTATCTTGATCTATTATATTTAATATGATTGTACATGTACAAAGAATAGAAAAAAAAATAGTTAATCATTTTAATTTTTTTTGCAGGGTAATTTTTATAAAACGAAATTTGAACCTCCTAAAAAAGAGAATAAAACGAAGACTTTATCTTCCAACATCCAAAAATTCCTAGCAAAAAAGGAAGAAGAAGAGAAGAGAAAAGCCGATGAAGCCAGAAAGAAACGAGAGGAGCTAATATCCATGAGAGATGAGAAAGCTACTAACAAAATAAAGAAGATGCTGAAAGTAATAAAATCAGCTAATAAATCGGTTCTGGAAGATGCCGTGGATAACAACAATACGGCGGTCACCATGGCAGGACCAGACCAGCCCGATGAAGATGACTATGGCTATGTGTCCCAAGAAGCTTCAGCATTCTACTCCAAGATGATGGACAAATACAAGTCTATCCCGGAAGAAGAGAAGTTTGCCTCCAGTAAGAAGTCTGTTAACCACGACTTGCTGAGCACGAAGGATCGTGTCAGGGCTGCGATCATCCGTCACCAAGAAGAGGAATCCATGCCACACAAACGGAAACGGAAATCTCGACAGAACAATGAAACTGATTTTATAGCAGGTAAATTTTTATTTGTGTTACAATATCGCACTGCTTCCCTGAAGCGGTAGGTAACGAGTATCAAGCGCCGCACCTCTCTATTCTGATATAAATATTACTTGCCTCATCCACATTCACGCGTCTGTCACTGTTAAGACATTTAACTTTAAGTGTTGGAAAACGCAGATAGAAAAAAATAATTTAAAAAATACATTTTCCGATTCTGATTTTTAAAATACACATGTAAAATATATTTAAAAAAAATTAAAAACAACAAAAAAATGCATTTATAAATATATATTCACTCTGGACTGGTAAAGAGTGGTAGATCTTGTATCGCCCTGGAGCAATATCACCTTTCAATATTGTACGCCACATGAAATGGTTTCTTTCTCTTCACAGACAGGTTTTCTTTCTCTCCTACTGCTACACAGCATTTTTATGTGCAGTTGCACTGAATGTTACAGTCCCAGACGGACTGCGATGTCATGGTGTCTCATGTATATAAGAAAAAAAATCTCGTGGATGCTCTGCGATTATTGTAACTATGAACAAGGACATCGATTAAGATTTGATTGATCTGAACATGCTATTATTTTCTTGAATTGCTCCTGTTTCGTGCTTTTTACTGTCATTAATTTAGGCCTTCACTGTTCTATCCTCCCGGATGCTTTCACTCTGTAGATCTGTTTTACTATCCTCCCAACACGGGAATCTTATGATTTTCATATAAATCCATGACTCTTTGATTCTCCATGACAATTTTTTGTTTCGGGGACATGCTTGTGGTTGAAGGTTTGAAAATTGAATAAAAATTGGCTACTTATAAAACATCCTATGTAAGATTGTATATACTGATGCACTTGCATACCTTTTTATACTAATATTATTGTTTGTTTTTTTTTAGATAATGAGATTGAGGTAGAAGAAAAGAAAATAGATAAACCCAAACCAAAGCGCCCTGCACCACCTCCACTAGATTTTAATGCGCTTCTCAAAATTGCTGAAAAAAAGCAATTTGAGCCTGTGGTTGTAGAAACAAAGAAACCAGAAAAAATTGAAGAGCCGGAACGTCTCATGACAAAAAAACAGAAGAGGGAATATGAGCAGATGAAAGCTTATAAAGAAGCAAAACTGCGTAGAGAACAGGAGAGAAATAATAATTCATCAGGTATTTCTATATTTTTTCTTTTCAATCATCAAGGACTTCTTAAAATTGTTTTAGATTTAATATTAACTTATTTTATATTTTTTACAGATCACGGTAAAAAACCAAAATCAGAATCTACAAGTGTTTCAAAACCAGTAAATCCTCTAGCAATAAGAATTCCAAAAGTAGGAGAAAAACTTAATAAAACCAATTCAGTAGAGCCTGCAAAAAATGTAAATGTTTCAAAAATTGGATCTGCTAACAACACATCGAGTAAACCTCATGATAGAGAACGATTGAGCAGTTCAAAGCCTCATACGGATGATGGAAGAAGGAAGGAAGAATCTAGAGAAGTTAATAGGAAACAAGATTTAAAATCTTTTAATCATACTTCTACTCCGAAAAATTCCGAAAGATCAAACAATAGGGCACCTCCACCAAATATCCCTAGTTCATCAAAACCTAGCCAACGCCCTGAAAAACACAGTGATAGAAGCAATGGTTTAGAAAAACGTCCAATCAGCACAACTGTGAAGAAACCACAACTCCCGTCAAATTCATCTACAATTAAACAGGCAACACTTCCTATTAGTAAAAATATTTCAAAAAATATTATCAGAGATTCTCCTACTGATATCAGACCTAAATCAGATCAGAAATTGCAGAAGGCTTTAACAAAACCAGCAGACAGTGGGCATCCTGTGTCTAATAACAAATCAGAAAGAAAGCCTGAACCATCTAAAGTAATTGCTAAATCCACTATAGAGCAAAATAAAATTCCTAGTAGAAATCCAATACAAAAAGAGCAACCAAAATCATTTAACTCTCAACACAAGAAAATACTACCACCACCAAATGTGACAATCAAGAAGAATGTTGATGACTCAAGGCCGAAAATACAGGGACAATCATCGAGTTCCTCTAACCAAAAACAATCAAAGCCATTACTTGATCAGCGACCAAGAGTTTTCCCGCCTCCAGATATGAAAAAGGCCAGGCAGTTTCCACCACCTGATGTCAAAGGAGCGAGACAATTCCCTCCTAAAGATATCAATCCTAGAAGGGAACAAAGAGAAAAACCACGTCCTGCTAAAAGTAATTATATTATTTATTTTATGAATTATTTTATTTACTTTTTGTAGACAAACGTGGTTTTCTAATAATAATTTTGTAGGGCGGATTTTAGATTCCGATTCTGAATATGACTCTGAACTGGATGACTTTATCGATGATGGGCCACAAAATGATGGAAATGATATTTCCAAGTACATCAAGGAAATATTTGGTTATGATAAATCCAAGTAAGTATTTTTTCCTTAATATATATATTTCTTTAACAAGTTGTCATAATAGTTTAATCAGTTCTAATAAATTGTTATATTAATTATTTTGTGAATCAGAAATTTTAATGTTTGATCTTTTTTCAGGTATAGAGATGCAGACGATGATGATAGGAATATGGAATCTAATTTCTCACAAGTAATGCGAGAGGAATATATAAGTAAAAAAATAGGTAAGTACATTTTAAATTATGTTAATTTATTTTCAAATTTCAATCATCGATTGAATCACAAATCAATCTTTTTGTCTATGCGATTTTTGTTATGTTAAAAAATACATAATGTTTATATTTGCTACATTAAGGAAAGGGCAGGCAGTATTTTTTATGTTATTGGGCAGGTAAAATTAGCCAACAGTTTTGCTAGTTATTCTTCACTACCAATTTTAGTAATAACAGCCAGTTTAATAATGTAGAGATAATACTGTAAGAATTAAGGTGCTAGTTTTTTTTCTCATTTGTTATATTTTTGTTTTTTTCTGTAGGCATAATGGAAGACTTAGAAGACATGAGAATGGAGGCCTTAGAAAAAAAACGAAAAGGACAAGGAAAAAAACGAAGGCGCATATCAGATGATGACTGAAAATGTTAATGCAAATCTCCATATTTTTATAAACTTTATTCTTTTTTTGCGAAGCTTTGTTATAGAAGTTAATTTGCATAGGACGGTGTAAAATTTATTATTTTATAATACAGTGAATATCTTTGATTTGAAAATGTTAAATATTTACGTGATATTATTTTAATTGTTTGTTTAAGGCATAAATTGAGAAACTATATTCGGATGAAGTATGTGGTTATGTTTGTTTATGATTTTTTTTCTCTTACACATTTATATGAAATGGATTTACATCTTTCTATGAATTTAGATGAAATGTCAGATTTGGAATGCATTGGGATGGGATATTTCGAAAATAATCAGTAAAAGTTTATATTATGTATATATTTAGAAAGTTACATTTGTATAAATATCTCAAATTTTGTTTAAAGGATGTGCCTTCTATCATGCAAAACGAAACATAATTAGACATGTATTTCAAAATTAGGGGGTCCAGCTATAAATTCATGAAATATGTTTACATTGATTAAAATTATTATTTATATTGGAATATATAATCACTGGATTTATTTAGTTATCGTGATAGTAACTCTGCCACAATATGTCTACTTTTTTTATTATAATAAAAGTTTAATTTATGAATGTAAATTATTTTTTGTTGTTGAATTACATATTATTTTATGTATGGTGGTTGTTATGAAATATTTTATGTAAGATCTGTAAACTGGTAATGCAGAGAGATGTATACATTGTTGCATCTCACAGCAGAAATCAGTTAAAAAATCAGGGTTTACACATGAATCACCTATAAGGCGATAATGTGTATAGATTATTACCCTAAGAAAACTAAAATGTTAAAATTCTGTAACATAATAAATAGCTCTAAATGTAAAATATGTACAATATCTGTCAATGTACAGTTAATCCTATTTTGAAAATAAATATATATAAATGACATAAATATTGTTTTGATTTTAATTATGTAAATAAAAGTTTTTATTCCGAATTTGAATTTTATTCAACCCTTTATTTTTTATTACATTCAAATAGTCAACAATAAAAATGGATATTTTTTATAATAGTATAAGGTCATGATTAACAATACATTTTTAATAACAATTTATAACAGGTTTATAATATCAATGGCTGATCAGCAGAGTTTGAGATTGTTTCATCACTTTGTGAATGAAATATGCACAGTGTAAATTATTTTAAAGCTTATGAGAGTACCAACCAAATAGAAAAAAATAATTACAAAAAAAAAATAATTGCAAAATGCTAGGTGTTTTTTTGCCAGGCCTGTCCAATCATTTTATGATTTCATCAATAATATTTGGGTGAATTTTCCCCTATATCTTTCCTTTTTAACTCTTTCAGAAGAAAATATAGGGATTAAAAAACTTTTCTACTGAATGGATAAATTTGGAAAAATCATGTCAATCAGTCATAAGTGACGTGGAACAGATTCTTAACTAGGAAGTCTGGCTCAATTTGTGATATTAAGCTATTTTGTCTATTCATAATTCATCTTCGATTAATCCTTCCATTCCTGCATGTAGAAGGCTCCATTTCAGTTCGTACACCATATGATTAAAATATTCCACTTTGCAGCGCTTAACAACTCTCATGCTACAGAATTGTTTTGTTACTCACAAACAAACTAACATATTCAAAAGATTCTCCTGTAACACCAAATCTTGAACAACTTTAATCTTTTCATATTAACCATGTAAAGTATCCATGTTTCACAAATACGTAGCAAGGTCGACTAAATGTAGCTTTTTAGAATATGAATGCGAAAAACGCTCACAACTTAAAAAAAACAAGAAAAAGTGCTAAGTTAGAATTGTTCACGCATTAAAAATTTCATACATATTTCATGTCGCATTAGAAAAAATTTCATATCCATGGTGCTATAATTTTACCGCAATGGTTATAGATAATTTAGCAATAATAAACTCAGTTAAAATATTTCAGAGATGAATTGCTTGTGTAACTTAAAAATGCATATAACTAGAACATTGATGAGGTGAAAATACTATACCATTTTAATCAATAAAATAATAGCTGGAGCTTCTTGTCCATTTGTGAATTTTGTATTAAAAGTAAATTGAAAATGGGAATAGGAAATTATTTTAGTGTAAAATTTGTTATCTACCAGAGCGTTCAGTAGCATTACGAGAAATGGCGAAAATGCGAACATGCTTTCCAATGGCACTGTTTATTTTGGACCAGTGTGGTAAATCTCTCTTTGGTTCAATAATAGTTCCAGGAATAGTTCTCATTTACACCGCTTGTTTAGTATCACTTGTTTTATCGTGACATGACACTCCAATATAAATTCACCCATATTTACTTTGTAAAATAGGCTTTAAATTTAATAGAAAATTAACAGCTAAGGTTATGTTATTGATTGTTGGTAGCTACAATAACTTTCAAAACTGATAGTAAAAGACGTCAATAGAAATAAAAACAAGCTGATGATTTAAATCTAAGTAAACCTCTTGGAAGACCTTAAAATAGTTTGAGTTCACATGTCATGTAAACGATTAACATAAAATATTCAGATAATAAATCAGAAACTAAGAAATTAACTTAAACCACTAAGAAAAAAATCACTACAATGTCAGCAAATGCAGAATATTTACATTTTCACAAACCAGCTTTTTCTCTCTGGTTTCAATCCTATGGATTGGTTTGCAGCAAATGCACCTCTCTGCCACTCCCGTTTGTCCTTTGCAGTCCTCTTTAATTCTTCACATAACCTGCAGCTCATATCCTTGCATACATCCTCAAAGTATTCTCTGCGAGGGTGCTCCCTGCAATTTGTTTCTTTAGCCATTATCTGTATTGTAGTAGGCTTTTGTGCCACACTATGTCTTCAATCTATTTTGCCCATGCTCTGAGATTGTTTAAGCAGGTGTCTTCCTCCTTCGATTCTTCTGAAGACTTCGTCGTTTGTGATGTGGTCCCTTCAGGAAATTCCCAGAATTCTTTTAAAGGAGAATATCTTGAATGACTCAGTTTTCTTCTTATCTCTTTAAGTTAGGATCTTTGCGTTCTCCACATTTATGCATCTCGTCATACATGTATGACGGTTGTTGAGATTTATTTCTAAGATTTTAAAATTGTTGTACAGTTTTTCTAATACAACTATTTTCTGATACAACTAAATAACTGAACAGATAAATCTTGTTGAATCTTTATTCCTCAGTGTCACAGTACATATATGCAATTATCATTGGCTATTTCAAGCTCAACAAAGCACACTTAAGGTTTGCTACTATTTCATAGAATTATAGATTATGTGACATTATCTTAGTGGATAAATATCTGCACATATTTAACATCATCATAAAAGACAATATCAGCCATTTCTTAAACAAAAATATTTTGTTTATAATATGAACAGTGCTAAAGGTGTGTAAAGTTGTCCGTACATTTTGGTATCTACATAGTCTTGCCAAAAATTCTGTCACTAATTTTAAAGGCACCACAGAATGTTTTCAATTGTTATTACATCACTCTTTTTTTTCATAATCTTAGGTGGTTTTAATACCAATTAAAAACAAATAATTTCATTGGGATACCTTGAACAATAAACATAAAGAGAATCATATCGCTATTATCGCTTTACACAAATGTAAAAAAAACTGCAATGAAGGTTTTTAATCTACTAAAACCATTTAAAATATAAAAAAATATGGTGCATTGAAACGTTACGACATACTAGTTGTTAAAGACAGATCAAGAAGTGGTAGTCTTAGCAAAGCCAGGACTTCAGCAGTCAATAAAGCAATTGCGGAAAGAATTAGAAGAAATCTGCTTCACAAGCATGAAAATCATGGCACATGGCATGGAAATACCATCAAGAAGCGTGTTTTGCATTATTAAACAAGACCTTGGGCTCGGAGCTTCCCGAAGACCTACCAGACAGTAGAACTTTGTTGCAAAGATCATAAGAGCAAAAGGTTTATTTCAATGACACACGAAAAGAGATCACAGGTTTTTTTTTTACTATGGAAGAAAAAAATAAACAGGCAAAATGATGTGTCCAATGTTTATTAGTTTCCGGGAAGATGTAGAAAAAATGGAAAAGAATAAAGAGACCATCACCTGGCTCTGGTGAAGGTTTCATTGGGAGTGTCATATAAGAGGGTCATTCAGCTGCATTTTAGTAAGCAAGAGGTCAAAACACGTGCAGCGCATTATCAAAATGTTATTTTAGAAAAGGTAGTGTAATTAATGAATGACATAATGTTTGCGGGAAAGCACTGGATCTTCCAAAAAGATCCCGCATCTGCCTATAAAGCAAAACAACAGAACTTTAGATAGAACTTAATTAGCCTAAATTTATTGCTACTGAAATTGACCCTCAGGAAGTCTGGACCTTATTTAGTTAGAAGAGAAGGCCTGCTCTACGCCTCACCCCAATATCGAGGTTCTAAAAACGGATTTCGTTGCAGTAGCAGCTTCTTTATTCTTGGAAATAGCGGGTGCGGCGATAGACGAGTGGCCGGAGTGTTTGAAAAAGTGTGTACAAGCAAAAGGTTGCCATTTTTTAATAAATTCTTTATTAATATATTCTATTATAATTAGATATATGTATATACACTTGAACCTATTTTTGTGCAGTAGATGCGTTCTGCGGAAGGTCACACAAAAAAACCACGACTTATATAGAAAAAGTGAGATGCGTTCTAAGAATTTTAAAAACCGCATAACTTCGAAACTGTCAATATATACATTCAGTCAAAAAAGTATCGGGAATGGATGATTTGTTTATGGTTCCAAATTCAAATTTTATATTTTTT
>JAPMAF010000893.1:0-12479 GCA_026537445.1 Silvatares holzenthali
AAGTAATTGCTCCGAGAGGCCGCGAAGTCCGCATGTCCAATAGGACCCGAAAAGGGACCACGAACAGCAGCGACAAGCTCCTCCTTGTTGTACCTAATGAATTGGTATTTACAAGACCATAAAAGGTGCTCGGAAGTCTGGTTGCTGTCACCACAGAAGTGACATGAGGCCGATGGAACAAGGTTAAATGATACAAGTCTACTGTTGAAGCAACCGTGATCAGTTAGAAACTGGGATGTCCAATAACTAGGAACAACCCAAGAGGACGGGAGTCTGGCCCTCACGTCAGGGAAGATAAATGTGATCCTACCAAATGCTAACAGTATGCTACGATTATTCAAACGTCGATTGATTCTCAGAGATTTCCCCATGGCAATAAGCTTGCTCTCGTACATTAAGGCATGTAAAACAAAATAAAAAAGTAGCAGATTTTGAAGAGCCATGGGGCAAATCAACGTTCTGTGTTAAAATTTTCCTACCCAAATCTCAATAAACAGGATATATTTTCTTCAATTGCTCCACAGCAAATGCTACATGTCTAGACATATGGTGGTGTCTTACGTGTAAATATACATATGCATAATACATCTTCGGGCGTGTTCGAAATATTTAATAATTTATGCAACTTTGTCGTAATGGATTTTAGTGAATTCGTTTCGCTGGCTTGAAGCATTTGAGTGTTTAGTACGAAGCCAATTTCCACTTGAAAAATGAATCAAAACGATGTAGAGAAACAAACATGTCCCATGACACATTGTGAGGTATAATGTTTTCAGAATATATTATCTCAGCTAGGATTCGAATCCGTTGATTCCAGTACGGCACTCAAGCGTTACAACCACTAAGCTTCGGAGGCCAACCGTGGTAGTGCTCGCTAGCGGAAATTGCCACATAGGAAACGAACACACAGACGCTCGCGTGTTACGTTAAATACCAACAACACCAAAATAGGAAAATGCTATCATCGTAAATATGCTCCGCCGAACTCAGCCGGGCCACCTTCACTCGACTGACCGACGGTTTGAGAATACTAACAAACTTGACGATCAAGCGCAATTAAGGGTTTGTTTAATCTGTCGGCCTCGTGGTCGAGTGGTTAAGACACTTGACTATAAGCGTTGGAGGAACGCTGGAGGTCGCGAGTTCAAATCCCAGCGGAATGAAGAAAGTGAAAATTTTAAAATGCATTTCTCGGATCAGATTTTTAAAAAAAAGCGTAAATATATATTTAAAAAAATCAAAACTGCAAAAAAATGCATTTAAAAATGTATATTCATTCTGAACTGGAAAATAGTGGCAGATCTTATTTATTTATTTGTATCACCCTGGAGCAATTATTATTATTAACGTGGATAATTTATATAGTGCCGTTTTCGTGAGAACATCACCTTAAGAGCGCTGCACATTTTTTACTACAGTAGCAGTTTTAATACAGTGTTAAATGTTCGCTAAATTCGTTAGTAGGGCAAATAAACGATGCGCTTATTTTTATCGTAAATTTTACACCACTTCAAAATACACCACTACATTCTCCATTCGATCCCGACCTGTCAGAAAGCATTCTCTCAGCGTCCGATTATAGCGATCATAACGGGTCGAATCGTCGGTTTGTATGCAGGTAATTGCGTTTTTTAATACGATATAATAAAATTTTCATTCAGCGTAGTAGCGACTGGCCACTATACAGCTTCCAATGGCCTGAGGCCAGGATGTGACGTCACTGGCTGCTGTACTTGATGGACCATTCGTAATGATGGAACATTGTATAAACGTTTTTCTGCCTGTAGGGACAACTGCACAACTTACTGAGACCTAAGAATAAACGTGACCATTCATTCTAGGCGTCCATTTTAATGATTGAACTCCGTAATTTCTAGACAGATTAAGGTAGATTATAAAAGCAACGCCTATAGAGTTTTTTGTCCAGCAATGTGTGTGTATGTGATTTATAAAGAAATTAAATTACAAATTGTTAAAAGCGCGAAGGAAATTAACAATGAGAATAACAAATGTGCCCATCACCAATGGAACAGGGAACGTTGATAGTAGATTTCATGACTGACGAATTCGGATGCAGTGCAATACTATTGTTCATCTCGATCACTTAGTTATGATGATGAACGTCGATTTAACATGTCCAAACAGGCCACCAGAAAATATGGAATCGTAGCACTCATCATCAGTATTGACAAACAAGCGAAAAGTTACGGAGCCTTAGTATTTTAATTAGATAAAAAGTTAAATAAAAAATGTAATCATATTATACCTAATAGCAGTCATTCGAAATGCGCAGAAAATAATATATTCTGCACATTTGAAAGAAATTATAGTGATATTAATTACTTAATTGTGAAAAATTTTAGAGCACTTTTTCATAATACAATATTACCCCAAGATCGCTTTACATTTTTAAGAATACATATTATGCTTTTTATTACGTTTCTTTTTATTTTTTCGGTAACTTTGTAGTTCTCCCTTTGTTATAAAATTCTATCTATTTGTCGTCTACAACTATATATACAATTTAACTAATTCAACGTGTTTCAACCATCAGCTAGTCATGATCACGAATGAAATATTAATCAAAAAATATTTAGTAGCTGTTGATAAAGAAACATTTTTTAAATAGATATTTTTCTTTCAAACCTAATCAAGTCTTGAACGAAATCTGATAATTTGATTGAAGAATTGCGGTTATTCG
The DNA here is from genome assembly GCA_026537445.1 of Silvatares holzenthali. Lineage (NCBI taxonomy): Eukaryota > Metazoa > Arthropoda > Insecta > Trichoptera > Pisuliidae > Silvatares > Silvatares holzenthali. The sequence goes on from JAPMAF010000893.1 coordinate 2,702, forward strand.
AGATGTAGGTGCAGTGTCTAAAGATGATTTGTATATCTCAAATGGCGTTTCATAAATACATCTAATGTCGGTTTTCAAAATCGGCTTGTTTTGATAATCAAAAATGAATGTGTCAACTCACAGACAGGACAAAAATTGTTCAATTTTGTTAATTTGCCGAATTAGAAACAATTAACTCAGTTTACTAGTATGAACTCATCGAATACAAGGACAAAGCTTTACACAGTTTGTAAAAAAACCCATAAAGGAATCGTTCGAATATAAATGAAAAATTTCCAACACAAATTTTACAGGTGTATAAAGTAAAACGTTTGAGAATAAAATGAAATGTCGTTTTTAATTACAAAGAACATGAATTTGAATACTAGAAAACATACAAATAAGAAGTGATAAAACAGAGGGCTATCATTTTTCAAGATTTTATTACATTTTTAAAAGAGCTGACAAAACATACCATATTATAAACATCTACTGTTACCACATACAATAATAAATCACGCGGCATCTCCGAAGAGGCAGGCAGAGAGGATCGAGAACCACACTCCTCCTTCCTAACATACAGTTCTTGCTTTATCCACACATGCTCTGCGATTATTACGACTACGAACATGGTCATCGATTAAAATTTGATTGAGCTACTCTTGCCATAATTTTCTCTCTACCTCGTGCCTTCTTCTACATTAGCATCGTTAATCTTTTGTACTAATCTCTCGGCAGCCATTCGCTCTACATGTCCAAATCATCTCAACACATTTTCCTTGATTTTTCCAATAACCCTCGCACTCGCTCCACATTACTAAATTTTGATTTGATAGATAGATATATATCTATGATACATTACTCAAATAATATAAGGAACGAGCGAAGTTATGGATATTTTCAACTAATACTATTACACCTAGCTTCAGGAGCAAGTAAGAAACGGAGAGATCGGTCTAAAAAGAAGACGTGGTTTTGATATAGCTAATTTCGAACAAAGTTTCACTCCCCTCCAGATAGCCGGTATAAAGCAAAGGAGAAGAATATATAAGTGGTTTTAACGGAATGTATAATAAAACAGTTTTTAGTTCTACATTGTCAAAACCACATATATTTAAGATGATTTCCACCAGTATCAGTCATATACATTCTCAAGAATGGTTATTTAACAATAGACATTTAAGAATTAAAAACCACAAAGTTTATCAATATAATACTTGAGGATGAAAATATGTCGGAATGATCTAAACAATGCGAATGTGAAGGTAGTTACTCAACCACCAGCATGGAGCCAAATGAAATCGGTATAATTTGCACGCGAGTAAAGGTAGCCTGCCACTCTTTGTGCTCTCGTTATCAATCAGCGAGATACCGTATCTATTATACACTACTAACTATGGAATTACACTTGAATCGTGATCCTATAGAACACGCCCAAAAAGGCTAGTGCAGAATAGAGTTTGGAATTTTCAAAGGGGCTGTACTGGTAATGTTTTACCAAAAATAAAGTATTCAATTCTCGGATTTGAGATAAACATCGTACGGAAATAAATTAAGATTGTTATTAAAAGAAAATTGTACACAATATATTTTTTTCTTCATAATCGTTGACCTCATTTTTGATAATCGAGACCTCACATTTCTCCAGCGACCCACCTTCGATGGCTTTGTGGTAAAATTAAGCTCTTTCCGGACGTAGCGCGGCGACGCATTTCGTGTCTGAAATGTCACAATTTTATGAAGATACGTACATCAATACAAAGATATGACCGTCAGCTTCTTGTTTTTGTCGATGTTTTCGTCGTTCGTAGCAGTTGAAAATCGGTCAAAACGAGGTAGATCAACCACTACTTCTCGGGCTTCGTTGAATGCTTTATACAGTTCATATACCTGTGTTTTGACATGCACGGTTCACTGTACCATTTCATTTTAGACACAAACTTTAAGGCAAAGTCGGTGATCAACTATTTTTAAAAATGTAAAAATTGAGTACTCGCAAAGTATCATTATAAAAACGGTTGATGTCAATATAAGTGACAGATTAGGCTCAAATTTCGTGCGGTTACTTTAGTATTATCACATTACAGAAAAAAATATTAAAATTTAAATAATACATTCCGGATAAATTATACACAGCCATGAGATTCTTCCAGCGATAATTGCATTCGGTGACACGCACGTTTCCAGTATTTAATTTGCCTTCTTTCGCGCATTTTAAAACTTTCACATTTATCACTGTCGCTTCAATTGCGGTAAAAAATAATTAAACCGTTACATTGAATGATATGAGTCGGTCTTGAAATAAGCGAGTTATCGTTTTTCTTTAATGAGCTTATTGTAAGATTGGGTTAACAATACCTCTTACTAGGTTCGAACAATCTCAATTTTAGCATCGGCCAAGAGATCGACTTAACACGCCGCATACCTTTTCACAATAGAAATACCAATAATGAGCAAGATTGCTAAACCAAAGATATAAAATCAATCCTAAAGGTGGTCCATCCCACAATAAAGCACGTGCGCAGACACTGTTGGGTAATAAAATACACACTATGAACTATTTTGCTTCTTTACTCGTATTCGCTTCTACCGACTTAAATCGATGAAGTAATGCGAGAAATATCATCGGTCAATACAGATACATAAATTATGAGCATATTCCTCTCAGAATTTGATGGTAAATAAAACCAATGATATTTAGACCGGCACCATTATCTAATCATTTACAAGGTTTCTATTAAAATGGCGCATTAAATTTGTAACAAATAACATTGCCTTCGAGAGCAGTATAAGGCCCGGCCACACGGAAACTATTCGATAGTCATTTCGAATAGGTGAACATTGCACAACAGAAAAAAAACACACGAATCGTGTAAAAGCACACGTTGCAAGTGCGTGAACCAATAGAGAATATTTAGTATTGAAAAACCTAATCGAAAAAATAACGATTCTACTGTGCCAATCGCTTCAACGCCCAGCCCATACGACACTTGAAATATTGCGGATAAAAAATTAGATGAAGTTGTTAAAACATAAAATTGTCATCCACATCATCAATCTATATAAATCAGATGAGATCTTCATTAATTATATGTTACTAAAAAAATAATATTCGAATGTAAATGCTTTACATTCCCGCAATGTCCATTTTCCGGCAAGTCGAGCATGCATGCGTGCATGTTTAACAAGAACACGAGTAAAAGGTAAACGTGTTTTAATTATAAATCACCGCCGAAGAGCTTCCAATTAGAAGTTGCGTAACTTAGCGCATGTAACCTTCAATTTCGTAATAAAATCACCAACAAACGGTAGACACATTTAAACGAATACTTAACCACTAGTTACTTTAAAAAATTACCACATTAACAAATTATGTATTACGAATGTTGACTCTGAATTAGAAAATAACGTCTGCTAATTATTACCTTTTTAACACATCAGTCAAACAAGATTCACTGAATTGCGTCATAATCTGAGATATAACAAAAAATATATATACGAGATTCCAAACGAACTAAGAATTTTCAACACGACCTGTCGCAAAAGCACTGTTTGAGAATAAATCTTGAATTCTTCCGATACGCTGCGGTACACGACGCAAATAATTTAAAGGTTGACAATGTTTTAAAGAAAATTAAGAGATCTGATTGTAATCTATTTCATTCAATTACATAGCGCCGTTACGTACAATTTTGTACAATGTGTTATAACAAATATTATGCAAATAAAAGGAGACGGAATATTTAAATGTGCATTGTTGAAGTGCGGGGTCTTCTATCAATATAATTTTATATGTTTATCTCTAGAAGAACTAATACGTCCAAATACCAGAGGTTCAAGTATGTGATATGATCAGGGATATATATTTTGATTTTTTATTTTACCATGAAAGCTACAGCATTCGTAATATAATTCGCAAAAATATCTCTGAATATAAATTTCCTCAGTGACCACATACTTCTTTTTATTTTATTTTTTACAGAGTAGGATATATTTTTTCCTCATAGTTCAAAGTATCGTAAACATCCGTATTCAATTCATAAGGTATTACATAGGAATCACTTTATTACGAGTGTATATTCAACTAGGAAAAAGTGTTCTACACACAGATGAGAAGGATTTGAAATCAATTAAACAAGTAAACATAAAATAAGATCCCAAAATATACACATTTAAGCAGTGTAACGAGTTTCAAAACAAACAATTTAAAAGTATTCTATTGTCCAGAAACAAATACATACACACCACAAAGCGCTCGCGAGACGCGAATTTTTTACAAAATATACTATCACAAAGGAAATGTGGTGATGCCATTTCGTTGTTAACACAACTACTATGAATAATACACAATCGACAATGGAAACCACACGCGTGATAATGAAATATAACAAAAAATAATGTACTCTCAGATTTCCTTAAAATGCTGGTACGAGAACGCGCGGCTTCTAAAGTCCTCATACTTGCTCGCTTGCGAGCTAAAACATGGAGACTACTATTCGTAATACTTCATAAAATATTCATTTCATCTTGTGACGTCATCAATAATTGATCCCAGACGATTGAGGATCTAGATCATCAATAACCTTGAACGAAAGACAATTTTGCTTCATGCATTTCGGTCTTCTGTATTTTCAATTATATATGCACCGAAGAGCCGATATCCACCCCTACCTTCTTAGAGGTGGTCTACGAATAAATCTTTCAAGTTCTCCGACTCTTTTCGCAAGGTGGCCAAAAAACGAATTTTCCAACCTCCGCCTTTACTGTTCGGCAGTTCGTGGTGTCCAAGTTTCTAATCCATATAAATAAAACTTGCAATCTCCAAAATGCGATCAGGTTTCTGTTTTGTAGTTATGGAGATGTTTCAAAAATCAACAAATCATATAGAGAATAAATTACCATTTCTCTGATAATTATTTCGTAAACCGTCAGAGATTTCTTACATTGCCCTTATCGATTGCTCTTTTGAATACGTTAAGAACAGGGTCATGAAATAGAACAATTCTTACGAGCCTTGTGTAATGAGAAAATTAATGTCAAATAATGTTCGCACTATATGCGTGATATGGATTACAGATAATTAACACTTCATTAGATCGCATGTAGCATACGTTTATATGTATACACAACAAATGAAAGTAAATCCTAAGTAGAATATGTACATGGCGTATAAATGCATTAAAATAATCTATTGTTAATTGCGAGCATAGTGAAAGTGCAATAAAACCCTTTATCGCATTACTCCAATGAAAAATCACAAAACAATTTAATTAGTTTGATTCAACGTTGACTATTCGCAATTTCTTCCGAAGCGCAAATATGCACACGACGATAAATACCCTTAATACATTCGGCTGATTACAATTCGCAATTGGATTCTTAAAAGCCTTACAACATAACGGTTAAACAGTTCCAGTATCTGCAAGATCAAATGACATGAAAAGATAAGAGTCAAATTTCAAGTACGTAACACAAAATAAGCAATACGTATAACTTTACTGCGGCGCTACCGTGAGAACCAAAACAATAACTACTCACAAGTTATTTTTAGTTTTTTTTAATTAAAACATATATACAGTTCTATAGTTGGTGATATCACCAACTATCGTACAACATTGATTTGAATAGTATACGTATGAATGTGTCAAATTATAATGAAGTGTACACGGACACTCACATTCAGATATGCCAACTTCACTTAACTTCATAACCTCAGATAATGAAACAACCGCAGAGATGCGGGCTACACGTATATCATATGAATAACCACGAAAATAGCGAGTTAAAAATAATCGATAAAAAAGAGCAAAAATAATTTCCAGTTTTCATTTATCTTAGTTCTTGAGTTCTCACCGAGTTTGCAGTTGAATCAATAACCCTTGTGAAAGAAACCCTCTGTTGGCCTTTGTATGTATTGATTCTAGCACCACCATCTCTTTTCCACACTCCTGCCATAAATGTGTAGTAAAGTATAAATATTTCAAAACGACATTTTAAAGTAGTCGATAAACATGGGTATGTTTGCGCAGATTCCAGAAACACAGACTGGGTTTTCAGTTTTCTACACCGGGCAGCAAGTATAAAGCTAACGGTCTACCGAGAAATTCAATTTTCCATTCTCTAATCATTTTCACTATTGTGCACATGAATGGCAATATTTCATTTATTTTAATTAATAGTTCAGTCGCCAAAGTATCCCCCAATGTGTTATTGCTAGATTAGCTCCATTTGTTTGTTTTATTTACAACATTCAAATTCATATTGCGATGATAAATACAATAACGTGAAGCAAGCCTTTAAAGATTAGTCACATTTCAATATAAAAATGGTATCTCAATCAAATTAATATGCCCATTAAAATATTATTCAAATATACGGAATCAAAATATTATTTTTACGTTAAATCATTTTTGGCATGCCCATCCATCGTACGTGGAGGAGGCGTTGGACTAGCGCACGAGTTGCCGCGGGTTCGATTCTCGCTGGAGTAATATCGTAAAAATGCATACATCAATGTCAATTTTAGTTAAAAGTGATATTTGCAATAAGCTTTTACATGTATATCGTGAGGCTATATAAAAAGGGATAAATGTTTAAAGATATAGATAGCGCCCTTGAGGTGATATTCTCACGAAAACGTGGCTATATAAGTTATACATGTTAATAATAATATTAATATATATTTACACGTAGCAGAGTGCTTCTCATGAGCGCGCATATATGATCGCAACACAAGTGACTACTAATATGAATCATATTATAACAATGTGCATCTGGCTAAGCAAAATCCGCTCATCGTGAACTGCAAACATTCAGTACTAACGTAATACATTACATTTTTTCGATAATATCATGGAGGCTAGCACAAATTTGCACAGTACAGCAGTACAGTTAAAGCAGTGATAAGAATTATCCAAACAACACGTGTGGGTATATGTGGGTATATGCTACTTCTGGTAAAACGTTTGTATGAGTCGGTACACTTGAGCGCCTCTCAAGAGCCCATGGTAGGTGCAGGATACACTAAAAGCTATTAAACATAAAACCGGAGCCAGACCAGTACATGTAATAAAATGATTGTACGCTCATGGATCGTTTTAATGGCTAAATAATATAAATATATGCTTCTTTCAAGTCGGTATCTTCCTTACGCCGAATGACAACGATCTTATGTGGAATTATTATTATATTTAATAATTTATTTATTTATTTCACAGTATGTACAACCAATAATAACAGTTTCAGTAAATAACAAATGTTAATGAATTTATTATCAAGATTACCTGACTGAGAGAGATAATGAATTTAGCAGTGCGGTAAGGGGCATCTGGAAAATATTAATATCTCTCTGTGCAGCTCATTAAAGAGTCGCAGGGCTCTCGCAACAGTTAATTGGTTGGCCACATCGGTTCCGGCTAGAGGAATGTGGAAAGTATTGTGGTGACGAGCGCGCAAGAAATTGATTGGAGCAGAAAGGCCAATACATTCTAACATTTTAGGGTTATGTATGAGCCCTCTGAGGAGAAGAGTGAAATAATGAATAAGGTGTAATGTCCTACGAGATTCGAGGGAGTTAACGGTAGCATGCCATATAGGAATAAGGTCGGAAAATAGACATGATCTTCAGTGGAGATTGGATAATGATTGAATCTCTTTAGATAGAGCGAGGGTAGAAACTTTGATTTAGAAAATCTATCGAAACAAATCTTGTATTAGTGCTTCATAGCGGTGCGCAATAATTGAACCGATTTCATCATTTATTTTCAATAAACGTTTGTTTAAAATTGTATTTCTGAGATAGTGACAAAATAAATCCAGCCCGATGCAAATCTGGTTAACTTATGGTAACAACCGTAAACAGAATAAATGTCGGATGTTTGGGATGGTTCAAACATGTCAAGCGAAAAGCGAATGAAAGAATAACAAAATAGATCTTTTCGGCCTCGTGGTCGTGCAGTTAAGAAATTCGGCTAAAGCGTTGGAGGAAAGCTGGAGGTCGCGGGTTCGAATCTCGCAGGAGTGAAAAAACAAATAAAAAATGCACTTTTCGATTCAGATTTTAAAAATACATGTATAAATATATATTTAAAAAAAATTAAAACAACAAAAAAGCATTTAAAAATGTATATTTACTCTGGACTGGAAAAGAGTGGCAGATCTTGTATCGCTCTAAAGCAATACCACCGTTCAGTATTGTACTCCACGTGAAATGGATTTATCCATGTTTCGTGACTATAATTAAATAACCAAGTTTTCGTTCTCTCCTTTAACTGCTACTCAGCATTTCCTTGCGCAAATTGCACTGAATGTTACGAACTCAGACGGGATGGTGGTGCCGTGGTGCCTCATATGTAGTATGGCTCTGTTCGTAGTCATAATAATCGCAGAGTATGCATGAGGAGATGTATGAATGTGGATGAGGCAAGAGATGTATGCCAAGATATAGTGGTATGGCGCTCGATCCTCTCTGCCTACCCCTTCGGCGAAACGGCCTGATAACGTGATGTATTGTTAATTAATTTTTAACAAAAGCACGTACAGAAATTACACAGTCAATTATGGACACAGATATATACATGACTTTTTCAGGACACGATTCATCTATTCATTTATTAGTTGATTTGTATAGCGTTGTATCGTGATTAAAAAAACACCCCAAGAGCGCTTTACAAAATTAAAATTCTATATTTAACAACCATCGAAAACAGTAACTTATTTACAACATTCGTAAAGAACGCCGTAATTCATTCTACTTACGACATTAAATCCGATTATTTTTTCTTTGGACGATTTCGTAAATTTCGTGATTGTAAATTTTAATATATGTTATCTTGTCATCAGACTGCTGAAAAATTACACTGACTGACAAGAACGTCCATGAAGGTTTGGACCGCAGAGCAGTAGATAGACCGATCAACACAACATTGTGTTGTACCTCGTCTTTACGTATTCTCGAATCATCCGAATAGTAATTAAATTGGATGTTCTTTAATAAACATATTTCAGTTTTCAGAAGCATTCAATATCGTAGAACATTGTCTTGAACGATAAAAAAATTTGGCAAAAGTCCCCAAAAGGATTTAGGGAAAATAATATGGAGCATAGGCAATATTATAACATTTCTCGGAGCGCAATAATTTTAAAAAGCCAATTATAACATCAGATCGTTTGATTAATTGAGAAAATTTTCGACATCATTTCGTTTATTTGCGTTGCTTGAAGAATAATCAAAATAATTACGTTTAATTACAGTAAGATATATAATCGCAATGATATTATTGTTCAATATGTATGTGATTCGTTTTTTGTATAATGGTTCAATAATAAGCAATTTGTATTATAAAAAGTAATTATGAAATTTGCCGGCCTCCTGGTCTAGTGGCTAGGACATTTGATTGAAGCGCTGGAGGAACGCTGGACGTCGCGGGTTCGAATCCCGCCGGAGCGAATAAAAAAATTAAAATGCTCTTTTCGAATCGTATTTTAAAAACATATATGAAAAAATATATTTACAACATTAAAAATAACAAAAAATGTATACCCATTCGGGAGTGGCAAAGAGCGGTAGATCATGTATCGCCCTGGAGCAGTATCACCGTTCAGTAATGTACGCCACGTGAAATGGATTTATTCATGTTTCGTGACGAAAACAGAATAGCTACGATTCCTTTCTATTTTTTTATCTTATACTACACATAAGACACCATGACACCGCTATCCCGTCTGTACAATTGCACATGTAAATGCTGTGTAGCAGTCGGAGGAGAGATTGAAAACCTGGTTATTCAGTTCTAATCAT
>JAPMAF010000895.1:0-12474 GCA_026537445.1 Silvatares holzenthali
CAGCACACCGAAAAACATAAGAATTAGGTAAAAAAAACAAAACAGCTTTCAAAAATATTTTTTTTGCAGACTAGTGTAATGGTTTCTTTCATCTACGAAAAACAGTGAAAATGTGAACAAAAATCTAGGGTCAGTTCATAAATTGGCATCTTCTTTTGTGTGCCAATTTATGAATTGAATAAAGAATATTGGAAAATATATCTGCTCTCATTATTTACGATCAGGACAAGGTCCTATTCGCCCTTTTTTCTCCTAGTCGAGAGGTAATTAATTCATATTTATTCTCTAATTTAAATAATTTTAGGCATGATAAAGCAGTTTTTAACTGAAGTCGACTGGGGACAGCTTGATTTTCTGTTGATTGACACACCACCAGGTATTACCATTGTTTTGTAATATGGGATTGTACAATATTTTGCTTTAACTTATGTGATAAAAATGTAAAGCTAACAGTTGAGGCGGTTTTATGATTATATGTTTTATTAACTTGTGATGGTTTAAGGCACTTCGGACGAGCATCTCTCCTTGGTAACTTATTTAAGCAACGGAGAGGACTCTGGTTTGGCTGGCGCCATCCTAGTTACTACACCGCAAGAGTTGTCATTATTAGATGTCCGCAAGGAGATATCTTTCTGCAAGAAACTAGGAATTCCCATCCTAGGAATCATCGAGAACATGTCCTCCTTTGTCTGCCCCAAGTGTAAAGTAAGGATTGCGCAACAGTATAATGTATCATTGAAGTCTACATAATATTGAATATATTTTATTTTGAATATTACAGACGGAAAGTGAAATATTCCCCAGAGAGAATATTGAGAAAGGTGGAGTAGAGGGCACGGGAATACGGCTGCTAGGACGCCTCCCTCTGGACCCTCGTCTGGCGTACCTGTGCGATCTGGGCCAGGACCCAATCACCGAGATGCAGCATACTCCCGTTCTTGATGCGCTCAATACCATCATAGACAGTATGTATTACATTATTCAATATTACTATAAACTAGACGTACATTTATACAATTTGTCTTACAAAAATACTAATTGCGGAGAATGAAAACGATTTACAAATGTTATAACCAAGGTATATGAGATGAGGTATGCAAGGATAGTGATTACATGATAACAAATCGAAAGTAATTGTATTTGAGGAGGGTGGTGGAACAACTGAGTATAAAATAAAAATTGAAAAGAATTAGAGCAAGTTGAGGAATTCGTATATTTAAGAAGTATGTTCACGAGGGATGGTAGTGCGAAAGTGACATCGAAAGGTGTATGAAAGCAGGGAATAGAGTGAACAGTACACTAAACATTGTTATATCAAACAAGAAGCTATCCAAGAGCGTTCAAATGGCAGCGCATATTGGAGTATTAGTGCTATCTTTGATGTACAGAAATGAAGCATGGGCATGGCAGAGAAAGAATGAAAGTAGAATTAATGCTGTTGAGATGAGATCTCTTAGAAAAATGTGTGGTAAAACAGTATATAACAGATTAAGGAATTTAGATATAAGGAAAGAATGTGGAGCGAGTACGAGCATTATTCAAAAAATGAAGAGAAATTCCTTGAGATGGTTGGGCATGTTGAATGAACGGATACAGCGAAATTAGTATGGAAAATTTACAATGCGAATGTAGAAGGTATGTGACAGAGGGGCCGTCTAAGAAAATCATTGCATGAACAGATTAACCAAATTCTAAGCGATGGCTCTGTCCATAGTCGTAATAATCACAGAGTATGCATGAGAAGATGTATGAATGTGGATGAGGCAAGAAATGTATGCCAGGATAGAATAGTATGATGCTCTATCCTCTGCCTACCCCTTCGGGGAAACGGTGTGATGTTGTATTGTATTGCCTTACAAAAATTAAATTTTTATAAAAATACAATACAAAACACAATCATGCTATTTATTAACTAAGGAGTAAACAAAGGGGATCGAGTGCCACACTACTCTATCTTGACATGCATTCTTTGCTTCAACATTCATACATCTCCTCATGCATGCTCTGTAATTATGACTACAAACACAACCATCCATTAAATTTAGTTAATTTGGTCATGCCAAGATTTTCTTGAACAGCCCTTCTGCCTTCTATATTTGTATCATAACTATCGTATCTTCTGTACTAGTATCTCCACATTCATACTATATGACCAAACAATCTCAACATATTTTTCTTAATTTTATTAATCACGCTCACTCTCTCCAAGTCATACATTGTTTTACCACACATTCATCTAAGTAGATCTCTTTTCAAAAGTATTCTACTTTTATTCTTCTTCTGCTAGCTCATATATCAACGTTACTTCCATATATCAACGTTAGCACCAATATTCCATTATGTGCTGCCATTCAGGCACTCTTGGATAATTTTTTATTTGATATAACAACATTTAGCACCTTGTTCATTATTTCCTGTTGTCACTTTCACATTTTCTATTCCTCGTGAACATACTCCCCAGATACATCAATTCTTTAACTTGCCCTAATTCCTAACATTCAACTTTTATAATAAATTATTCTGTCGCCTTTCTTAAACACCGTTACCCTTCATCGATTCTTCAATCGCTACCTTTGCATACTTCATACACCTTAATGATTGATATTTGTAAATCGATCTTATTATTCACCACTAACACTACATCATCTGCATACAATAGACAACTTTTTTTCCATTCATTTCCTATGCATATGTTATCATGAATTATTATTAACACGGATAACTTATATAGCGCCGTTTTCTAGAAAAAAATCACCTAATGAGTGCTGAAAATATATATTTATATATGTAGTTTAATCTTTTAAAAATAGTCTCCCTTTTTAAGATTTTTTTTTAATTCATCAATTGTTTCAATGAATAAAGAATTCTTTGAATCGTTGAGTACATTCAAAATGTTAATAACAAGATATGTGTCTGCTTCTTTTAGTCTGACATTTCCTAGAAGTACAATCTGAATGTGTAAAATAGTACGTTCATCGAATAAGTTTCTTAATGAGTCTCTTTAAATTTTTAATGAAATCTGATTGACAATGTGATTTCTTTCCTTTCAGATTTCACAGTGCAATGTACAGCTTAATCGGATAACCCAAAATGTTCTCATCAATCTATGAACATGAGCTACACACGTAGACAGTATCTGAATTTAGGCACTAAAATCAGGTCATGTAAAAAATAAAACACATAGATACCAAGACACATGACATAATATAACATTCATAAGAAATATAAATATCATAAAATTATTTATCTTTTATAGTTGTCCCCGTGTACTTTCAACGCGACGAGATTGCGTCAATACGTCTCATTAATATTTTACTATTTCAAAAATTATACGCATTTGTGTACGAAATGAGATAACAAATGTATTTGGGTGGTTTGAATTTGAATGAAATGTAAAATCCTTTCATTATCATCTTTATATCTATCAATAGCATATTATCATTATTGTTTGTTCAATTAAAAGTGATTAATAATAAATAAATACTTCTCAAGGGATGCTCATTTTTTCCTAGTGAATCTTAATTGAGAATGTCATATGCGTGAACTTCAGACTGCTGTAATAAGTATTGAGAGTGCATATGATAAGCATTTGTTCAATAAGGAGTTACAATTGAATATTATTGTTACATTTCTAAATAGCAAGTTTTTGTTCACAATAAGTTATGAGAAAATTATATTATTGTTGCTGTTGTGTATTTTTTCATCTCTTAAATTATGTGATGATTAAATAATCACAATGCTGTGAACGCACTTATTTAAATATCGCAATAGATCAATGAATGTAACAAATATGAGCGGCAGTAAACATCAATGTTTAATAATAACAAAAAACAATGTTTTTCAAAACATGTATTTTTAACAACGTATTATTTTTTTAATAAAAACTCTGTTATTAGAGCACAACTAGAAAGGACACATTTAAATAACATATGGTACTTAAATAATATATTATGTAATATCAAACAGAAGAACGGCAGCATCAATGACTATCCTTTTTTAAAAACTCTTCATACTGCGCTTCATCCATTAGGTTGTCTAATTCGTTGGGTTTAGTTAATTTTAATTTGAAAAGCCAACCTTTTTCATAACACGACTTATTTATCAAACCCGGCGTGGCCTCTACATCTTTGTTCTTTTCTAACACGACACCACTCAAGGGCGAATACAGTTCACTTGCCGCCTTCACACTCTCCAGGGCACCGCATTCATCCATGGCTCTGAGCACTGTGCTGGGCTCGGGCAGCTGCGCGTAAACCACGTCCCCCAGCGCTTCCTGGGCGTAGTTGGAGATGCCCACCGTGCCGGAGTCACCGTCCAAGACCACCCATTCGTGTTTGTCTGTAAACTTCCTGACCGCCAGCGCGATGCTGCTCACACTTATACACCGAATGTTGGAGTTCTTCACATTGAACATCTGATTTTGGCCCATGTGCTGGGAGGTCAGCTGGAGCGAGCATCTCACCAGGGATAAACTTTTAAACAACGTCATTTTAAATTACTTATCGACTCTTCTGGAATACAATGGTAAAATATCAGTGTTTAATTTGCGAGATAATTTTTAAAGTGACGACTTATTACATAAATTATTTATTCGAGAATCGCTCACCTCTAGAAATGGAGAGAATACAAAACTCAAGAAGAAACTATTTCATTCAATTACACAACACACACTATGTGCTCGAGTACTGTCGAAGCACAATATCTTTATATTTAAGGGTTATCATAGGTTATCATTTTTGCTAAACAAAACAAATACATCTACAGCTAACTGACAGGAACCATAGACACTGGGGTGACAGTCGCAGGCCTGTATCTCGCTCCGGCAGTTGGGAATCTACCAAACGTCATGTTCTTCCAAGGAGGGGGGGGAATAGAACTTAAGTTTTAAATTATAACAAAATCTATTCGCTAATAATTATTTTAGTCAATTCCACTACTTCTCGAAACAAGAATTAAGTTTCTTAATTAGAATAAGAATGGCCACCACTCAAGTTTAAACCGTTTAGTTAAATTACACGTAATAGAATGATTCATTTGCAGCTGTGGACAAGAGGACTAAACGCACAGTTTTTAATAATCCTTACAATTAACACTCAAAGGCAAAGAAAAAGCTATTCTTTTGCTGTGCAGGTAACAAAGTGTGGAAAAGATCCACTATTTATTTAAAATGCCAAATAAAATGATTTAGTATGTCTAATATTTCGTTTGATATATATTTTGTAAAATATTATTATTTCAATTTCAAATTGCAATTTCCTAATTAAAATCTATATTACAATTCTTTGTAATAGATTGCATTATTTGCTGCCGTTAGCGTTTTTGTACGAGAATAAATACAAATTATCTTCTCATTGTTACTATAATAATCAAAAATATTTTTTCTATTTTTTCTTTCCTTTCTTTTATCTAAATAGTAGTAACCATATAGTAACTACAAGAAAAGTCAAAACATGGTTTTTAAAGCCTCGCCTATACGAATATTTTAGAGTTCTAGCAACTGTTAGCAATATTTCGTAGCTTAGTGTGAATTTTAAAATTATATCCTGACCCGGATTATTTGCGAAGGCATAAAAATTGTATCAATTGCGTGTTGTCGAGATGTTGAATGAATTCAATTCTAATTTTAAATCATCCGTCGGTTTGAAATGCCTAAGAAATTAAATCATAAATCTTTAAAAGTTTATTTAATTTTCCATTATCGACATCATGAAAAAGCACCAGAATAGTTTTTCTCATAAACATTGAAATTTGCGAACAGGTTATATGAAGCGTGCACCTTAGACCCCAGGTAAATTAACCACCTCCAATTTCTCTGAAAGGACAGCAAATGTCAAGAGTTATTTTATAGATTACGAACAGATATATGAGGCGTACACTTAAGACCCCAAGTAAATTAAAGGGGTTACACAGTTCAACTCTTACCCTATTTTTTTTATTCGGTCACCAATTTAGATCGAAAAAAGCTTCTAATTTCTCTGAAAATACACCAAATTTTAAGAGTTTTTTTCTAGCTCTTTTCGTTTCTAAAGTAGTAATCAAAGAAGTTGCCCCACTATATATTTAGACACGCAAAAACTCTGCAAACGTTTTAAGTATCGCATATTTTAAATACCTTTACCACACGTCAGGTCATTCCGATGGCGTCACTGGACGTCTGCTTGGCGATAGAATATGCTTATAGAGGTTTATTGGGTGCAGATGTAATGAAAATATAAGGAAGGTCTCAAAATTAAATTGCGCTTGAAGCCTCTCATATGCTAAATCCTCTACTGGATGGAGTAATTGCTAAATTTTGTATTTTTACTTGTCCTTGGTATCCACGTAGTAGGTGTAATCCTGTATTGTTCTTTATGTTGATTTTGACATTTTAATTTTTATTGAGGACAAGATATATCATATCAATCTCCATTTCGTTAGAGAATGAGCACATTTAATTTATTTTTGTTAATAGAATATTTTATTTGCAATGTTTTGATATGAAAACTTTTAATACATTATTGTGTTTCCGTAATATGTTATTTGTGGCAAGAAATCGTAGCTGACTTCAAAACCCGTCGTTATTGTATCATTGAACTTAATTTAAGAAATGAATATCGAACTCTATGGTAAATAGTGACAGTTGTATGACGTATGACAGCTCATCGGTTCTCTGGTCGTAATCGTCAAGGCCGCCGAGAATAGCGTTCTGTTTTTATTTTTTGTTTTTTTGTCCCTTTATGTCGACAATATTCACGAAGGTTTAGAAAATGAGCACATTGCCACTGTTTTAAAACTCCCATTGTAAAATGCCTTACATTGTGGTAACAGGTCAACTGACCAATTCTCAGCTGGGAACCGTAGAGGGAACTCTGATTACTGGCCTATCTACACTGGAGCGTGATAAATTTGTTTCGGTAAAATAATATTTAATTTAACCTATTTGTATTGAGTTTTTATGAAATAAAATGATCAATGCGACAAATTCAAACGTATTTTACATATAAACAATTTTTGGCAGATCAACTGAAATATGAGTCTAACTAGTGCAACATTTTCTCGTGCTTGTTACTTGATAATACTTAATGACATTCGTTTTAAGATAGACGAATGTTTAACTCCGGAAATTCGATTTTAAGAAAAAGGTATCTTAAACCGTCTTGTATGTTTCAGGAAATGGAGTACAAACACAATGGCTGCAGTAAAGTGTTGCCGAACGGAGCGGTACGAGTAGATGGACGCGGAAGGGTTATGCATTTACTAAATGTGTTGCATCATGAATATGGGTACCACGTCATCAGTCACTCGATGGCCATAACCACCAGCAACCAGGAACGTATGTCATGGACTTTGTTCAGGAATTCCACTTCTCAGAAAAGAGTTCCTATAATCATATAAGATATTGCATCTCTTGACGAGTGCAAGTGCTAATGTATAGTATACATTGTAAGTATACATTGTATTATAAATAAAGAATGTATTGTGGCTACGGCTGTAGACAACATCTGTTACTAATTTAATGCTCCGCACTGTGCAGTAAAACATTTTGTATTAATTTTGAAAATTTATTAGTTGTTTCTAGCGTTATTTCATCTCTTGACCATCATTAGGTTTATAATGTGATAACTTCATGTATTTATTTATTATTTATAATACTTCTTACCTTACTTTGATTAATCCCATTCTTGGTCAAAATATATATACAGTCAAACTTTAGTATAACAAGCTCGGCCTAACAAGTTCTCAGTTTTAACGAACAAAATCTAATGTACAATTTGATTTAATTAAATTTTATACATTTTTCTTTCCACCAAGCAAATTCTTGAGTGTAACAAGTAACTCTCACCTGCTTGTGAGTTTGGATGTGAATATTTTTAAGCCATAAACTTATTGAGCACCAAAATAATAAAGGCCATTTTAAATTTTTTTATGTATGTAACTAACAACAATAGACACTAGGATAAACTGAGATCTATTATATTTAGAAATACTGAAGCAGCTAAACTAAATGGATCCATACTGTATTTCTAAATATAAAACACATTTATGAAGATGAATACACATATTGTTACACATAAATAAACAATAATGCTCATATGTGACTACACAATGACCCTTTTTTATATTTTATCACTTATAATGAGAATCCGTTATAATGAGCAAAATATGTCAATTCCAATACAAGCCAAATCAAATTTGACTGTATATGTATGTATAATGTCCATCAATTATTATATCACACTATACTAAATTTTTTCAGTATTAATTATTTTTAAAAAAATATGCTTTTAAATAATGTTAACATTACATTTATCAGTAGGAAATGATCTAGAAAAATATGCATTTCATATAATGAAATTTATTTTTGGATCACTGATCTTCCAAATAATTGATACGTTATTTATAGAAGTAAAAAATCATTTATTCCTTATTATTAAGTCATATATTAAAACAATAGATTTTGTAGATACGAATCAGATTTTACTCTCAATATCTTTTTTATAATAATATTGTTCCAATTGAAGTTGTGTATATCAAAAATTTTACACTCGATCATATAATTATTAAAAAAAACAACAATTAGAATTTAAATAATGGTGTAATTTTGCACAATGCAAATATGATTGCTGCAGTAATGTATATGCTTAATTTTTTTTACATTTCATTGAGGAAAGATTGGCATATACAAATGTTTTTTATTGATTCACAACAAAATGCTCAGTATCTTATTGCATAATATCTCTTATTATTTATACATTTGAATTATACACAATGAAATAATTTATATGTTGGATTTTATCAGTGATTATTTTGTAGCAATTCATTTTTAAAAATAAAATGGTTTATTTTCTTCATCTATATAACTTATTTATTTGAGAGTTCAACGCATTTCAAGCTTTTCGAAAGGATTGATACACTCTTTAAATAAATAAGTGGTATTGAAGAAAATAAACTCTTTAATTTTCAAAAATTATTTATTTTTAAAGTAATATTGTGATAGAGTTAATAGTTTTCTGTTTCTCTCTAAAATATCAATATACATTCATGTGAGAATCTAATTAGAGTGAGAAAAATAGTTAAATGCTCTCTACAGATTTATGTTATATTAATATGATTACTTAATTGATATTCATTCATTCCTAAATACATATTTTTATAAATTTTGTATAAAAGAAGATACAAATAACGGAAACATTTAAAATTGTATGCCTCTATGTATACGTGAATACCAAAAGTAGAGAAATATATTATAACATTATGTTATTATTAGGTGAGGTCAATTGAAATAAATATCTGTCGATTAACACTGGCGATGTAGCATCACCTCTTAACAAATCAGTCGAAATGCATAGGTTAAAATACAAGTTTACTAAACTCGTATTGAAATGTTACGCTTTTTATTATTTTTAATTTTTTCCGTCCATTATTATTCATTTAAATATATTAATGATCCTTATTAGTTTATATACATGATTTTAAACTAACATGATAATAGTTTGTAAGTAAATAATTTGTGCCTTGAAATCTATTTCTTATAAAAATATAATACTTATTTAAATATTTTTATACTTGCGTGTAATTATCTGGACACAAGCTTTAGATGTCTTCCTATATGTCTAAGGATTCTTATTGTAATGTGTATTAAGCGTGGGTAAAATAAGATAACAATCATTTAAATATAGCCGATAGAAACTACTTTTAGTCGAATCATATTTACAAAACTCTTCATTGTATATATATAATTGTTTGATTTATAACATTTCAAAAAATTACTTTCTCTTTTATGTCATTAGATAGCTCAATTTATAATTATATGTATTATTCATCTTTTGTCTATGATTATCATGAAGAATGATTTTGAGTATGACTATGTATAAATTAATTACACCAATTTTGACTTTATTATGAGACTGGATTTCTTTTACAACCAAATGCGCTAAAGGTAAGCATTTAAATAAAAAAACTTTAATGAAACTATTTTCAGTCAGGGGTCAGAAAACCTTTTTAGGAATGGGCCAGGTAGCAAACTCGAATAGATATTTTTTATTAATAGGTGTTTGTTTTCGTAAAGTAGAATGTTATTTTTTATTAGGAAGTAATAAAGAGGTGGTGGACCAGATTTGATGGATCACCTAATTTACTGACCCCTACTCTCAGTGATCTAATTACATATTGCCACGAATAACCTGTTACATAACAATATTAATAAGAGAATTAGAAAATGCAGAAATCTGTTTTCGAAATAGTGCCAAATTCATATTTGTATCTGTATTTTTTTATAATTGTGGTCAGTATGCTTTCTATGAAATGTTTTATTATGTTATAGTGAAGTAATTCTGCGTAGATAGAGTTATGATTTTCACTATCCACAAAATATTAAAATTACATTTTGATGGGTAATATTATCCCTAGTGAATACAAGTAATACCATTCCAATAATTAAATTTAAATAAAATGTTTTTATCAATTCCTTATCATATCTTCTTTATAATGTTTTCTGGTATGGTGAGATACGATAATTAAAATAAAAAACTTTTGTTGCTTTTGAAGTAGTGAACATTTGAAATTTGGTCCAAAAAAACGTTTGTTGTTATTTTATGCAACGTAAATGGTGAACATTAAAAGATATATTTTTCCATATTTCAATATTGAACATAATGAAATATGCAATTTTGCGAAGTAACTTCCTGCCATTAATAGTTTTAAAAAACAGAGCTGGAACATATTTATTACAAAGAATATGTATGATTTGGAAAGTCTTCTTATCGCTTTTATGATACGTAAGTGTATTTTCGCAATCAGATACATAAATCTGTTTTATTTAGTACTACTTAAGTTGTGATATATGAACACTGTGTTCTTTGATTTATTCATTATAAATAGCATTATATGTCAATTGCAACTCGTTTCATTTCACACAACTTTTTACACAACCCCTTTATAGATATTATAATAAGATGTTCTAAATTGATTGACCATCATGGAAGAATTCTAGATTTCAACTGTGTTATGACTGAAAGTACAATATTTAAGTTGCTAAGTAAAACTTTTTAATATATGTAATTCATTAAATTTAAAAAATATATCTTATTATCTCTTGCGTTTGTGAAAAAGATAGTCCATGACCAACTAGTTCATTCAACATTCAAAATGGATTCTCTTTGATATATTATTTTATGAATCGTTTATTTCATCGGACATAATTCTTGTAGAGAAGGGAATAACTTAAGGTCAATCAAAAAAAGATAAACCATTTATATTAATAATACTCCAGAAACATTCTTCAGATAACAGCACAGAGAAAGCTGTCAAAGGATTGTTGGGACCAATAGTGCACAAAGTATAATTCTGAAGAAAAGAAGATTAATTAGCATAAATCTTCTAGTATTATCCATAGCATTATTTTTTGATAAGTTCCTATATAATTTCCAAAGGACAACTTACGGAAAGAAAAGACCTCAAACAGAATCTTTTCATTTGTTTAAATTTACATGTTTATCTGTGACATTTTAGGTGTCATTGTTAAATCTTGCTTATGTTTGTGTAAATATTTATTACATTATTATTAAAATTTAAAACAATGTCGACAAGAAGTATTTTAGTAGGTAAGCTAACATAAAATAATGTGATTTTATAAAAATATGCCCTCCTTAAATGTCATTTCAATTTCAGTGTTTGAACAATATCAAAAGTCTCGTTTGTCATTTGCTCAAAGTATCTCCGATCTTGCAGTATGGCAGAGCAATATAAAGTGTTTAGAAGCAACTGATGTTGTAGGTAAAAATTTAAATCAATTTATGTGTTAAAAATGGATTAGTTAATGACTTCCGAATTTTCTAAACATATGCACATCATAAGGAGATAGGAAAACTGTATTTAACAGGAATATGCTTCATTATACTTTACATTATACATACATCTTGTTTTTTAAATTTTCTTCCTAAAATGTTAGTCATTCATTAGAAACTCTACATTTAAAAGTTTATTGCTTCAGAACTTTTGATACCGCTTATTGATGACAAATCCATGACTGTCCGAAGAACGGCAACATCTGCAGCAGCAAAGCTAGTTGAAAAGTCTGAAAACCTTGCATCCAAGATGGTTTCTTCTCCTATTTTAAGTTCATTGCTAAATCAACTTGCCGATTCCGACGTAAGTTATAAATTATAAAATGTATTTTTAAATATTAATACATCCATAATGTGATTTTAGACCATGGTTGTTTAATTTTCTGGATACATTTTTAAACATCCTAGAATTTCAATTTTTTTTATTTGTACAAGTCGCCGTGAAAAAAAATCAAAACGTTTTTAAAATGAAATATTACACACACTATCACAGATTTTATTAAATTGTAATACAATGTAATATTGTTTTATTAAATTGTAATACAATGTAAAATTGTAATACAATGTAATACAAATAAATGTGGAGAATGTAGATTTAGAGCAAGTCGAAGAGTTCTTGTATTTAGGAAGTATGTTCACGAGGGATGGA
>JAPMAF010000896.1:0-12471 GCA_026537445.1 Silvatares holzenthali
TCAATAACGCTCGTACCCGCTCCACACTCTTTCCTTATATCTGAATTCCTTACTCTGTCGTATACTGTTTTACCACATTTTCTTCTAAGAAAGATAGATTACTCGCTGCTTGAATATTTTACAATTGAAGGAAATTGAGTTAAGGTTGTCTGTGATTATTTTTGGCGCAGATTTCTCCACAAATAGACTCCATCCACAAAGAATGATCGATTATATCGATGAGTGGAGTTTCATTTAATACGTATTCTACAAAAAGAAAAGAACCGTTTTTCTCATTTTAATGATATTTTCAGATACTTGCTCATAGCCAGTACCTCAACGCTGGTTCTGCTATTTATTTTAATATGCAATGGCGCTCAGTTACAAAATTGCGTGCGTAACTTGACAGAGCTCAAGACAATCAATATACCCTTGTACTTTTCCATTTAACATCCACTCGCTTTCATGCTTGAAAATTCACATAACATCGGATCAAACGAATCTGAGGCGTTTTTAAGAACCTTTTACATTGTAAAATGGGCATTCAGCGTATTTTATTCGACATATTATTTATTCCTCCATATTGCCCAAGTTATTACTTAGAGTGCACCCTAGATATTTACATCTGTTGATTCTCTCAACTGTAGTCACCGCACTGTAAAGCTCCGCTTAGCCCCTGGAGAGTTACTGGTAATAAGCTCCTTTATTTTTAGGTCATTCAATGGGTAACTTGTATTGTTAGTCATTTCTAACAATTGAAAAGCTCTTTCATTTCTTTTATATTTGTTACATATAATTGACATTCTACTCTAATATTTCCATTCCTTATCATATCATTCCAAGTTATTTGCACATTTTTAGTGATCTCATCTCTACTTCATATTTTTCACTGCCAAGTCTACGTTTTGCTGCCATATAGCAAAATAGATACGAAGACACCACTATTTATTTATTTTGAACAGTAATTTCATAATTATACTTGGGAAAAATCACATACACATTTGGGATAAATCATCACGCCATTTCCTGATAGGAGTAAGCAGATAGAATGGAGAGCCACTTGTCTCTATCCTCACAAATCCTTGCTTCGATGCGATGGTTGTTGTGACTTCTAAGATCTCCGTTAGGAGGTTGAGAAACATGTTCGTGCCAAGATCTTCTAGGCCTTCCACACACTGCTCTGTCACTAATATTCACACTGTAAATCTGTTTTTCGATTCTTTCATTCGCCATTCGCTCAACATGTTAAAACCATCTCAAACATCCAACTTTCATTATGTTTATGATTGTTACTTTTGATTTGCATTCTTCTCTGATATTTTCATTTCTTATCCTATCAATCAAGGCCTTTCCACACATTCTTTGTAAAAATCTCATCTCCACTGCATTTATTCAGCTTTTATCCTTCTTCTGCCAAGTCTATGTTTCGCTACCATATAGCTGGGAAAGTACCGAGACTTCTGCTGTCACTCTTCTATCGCTATTTCCTACCGATCTACCTTCCCTCGTTAACTTGCTGCCAAGATAAGTAAACTCCTGTACCTGTTCTAGACACTCGTTGTTCACAGAGATCTGGCAAAGTCATATGGTCATCTCTTTAAAAAATCATCGCTTTGGATTCGGTTACATTCATCTTATTATTGTTTATAATTAATTCTTTTAAGGTATTCGTGAACATGACCGGTCTATGGCCAAAACAAGTTGAATTTATTAAATAAATTATAGGTAAGACTAAGAAAATCATTCAAAATTGAAATCAATATTGAATTATTTTTTCTTTGTCGTACTCACATTTTTAAAAATACATCGTTGGGATGTAGCAAATTGTGAATAATTTTCTTTGAAACAATTTTTAGCACATAATCACTCGTGACATTAAACTCTATGTTAATATTTAATGTCGTCTTCTGCTAAGTTTCCTTTGAGGAGATTGTCAGCAGGTGGCGCACAAAATACTATAAACAATATTTTTTCTACGTAATTAATGTATTTTTTTCGCCGCCCAACAGATGCGGCCTCATTTCCAAATATTCGCAATTTCCGCGAAACAGCACGGCCCGGCTCCCGCCCGCGTCGGGCCACACGTCGGACGTGGCACATTACCCCGTCCGTTGTTAGTATATGCATAAAGGCGAAAAGCAAATATCTGCCTGCCTGTAATGCAAGTTTATGGTCCTAAACCCACTCTGAGGTGACCCTGGGATTATACAGGGATGCTATTATCCACACAATAATCCACCGGCTCACGGCTCCAACTTCAATCTCTAAGATCCCCTTTATACCTCCCAAGTTTTCAGCCGGCTTACAAATTCTTCGATTTTAAATCGAAATCTCGAACTAAGAAGATCAATACCTCTCCACTCGACACTGTACACTTTTATTATAATGTGTTTTTTTTCGTTGAGGATTAATTTCTTAAAAGCACTTACGGAAAGTTATTCGTATACAACCTTTCGAGAATATGATACATAAAATATAATTTATTACTTAGTCATCCCTCCCTTCGCACTTCTCTTTTGGTATCTCAGGAAACAATTTCTGATATTCTCGGAATATTTGAAGTACTCGTATATACTCACACATTCACTTTGTTGAAAAAAGTGAATTCATATTTTGGCAACATAAGACGCACCTTTTCACTTAGAAAAATCAGCTTAAAATTTAGAATTCAAGGTCCGAAAGTAGATGAAATATTTTGAATTAATTTGTTATTTCTTTTACAATATAATAATTTGACGTCGAAATGTTTGCAGGAAAAATGCAGATTCTTAAAGTATACTTTAAGAATCTATTTAGTTCGTATTCATATATGATAGTATCGGGATGAATACGAACCAGAGAAGTTAATAATGGTATCCAGAAATGAAACTTATTATCTTAATTAAATATATCTGGTGAATTTACATTGACTTACTAGATGCACTAGAAAGTAATAGGGAAGCAATTTTCTAATCGCTGTTTGTAAACATAATGCTTAAAATTTAACAGCAGTTTTAATTTAAAGGAAAAATAAAAAAACGCTGATTTAAGTTTCTTTAATACAATCCCACACATAAAATATTGATATTTAAATCATTCCTTCAGCACAATTCCGCAAAACACACTATAATTAATAAAGCTGGTGGAAATTAGCAAATAACTCATAGTACAATACCCGTATTCAGATAGGCATTTATCTTTTTATAAATAGTCTTAAATGTAATAAATATACTACGAAATATACTGTGTTGCTATACTACTTGCATTTGCATTCTAGTAAAAACTCTATCGCGATAATAGGTTCAATTGAAGTAAAAATCAATAAATGAAATGAATTAAATTTGTCACTTAAAGAAAAGGTAGAATCTTTTAGCTGAATAGGTTCCATTACCATAAAATACTTATATTTAATAAAATAAAAGTGAATTGATAATGTTAATGCATACTACCGATGGATGAAAGGTACCATTAATTATAGTAGTAGAGTATAATACCAGTAATAGTATGGTACATAATGTTAGATTTGTTATACAGTAACGTGTCCACAAAGGGTTAACAAGTCGTCTGTTTGGAATACTTATGTATTTACCATTGAAACGGAATCTCTCTCATTCCTCGCTAGGGATCTCAGCTTTCACAAAAAGTTTCCCCAGTGAAGTAATCACAAATGACTCACCTAGCGACAGTAAGATACAGCCTTCTCTACAAGAAGGTACAAACAGAAGAAAGGCTCGACGATGGCTGGATTTTCCATAGAAAATTCGATCCCAACAAACTAGAGACGGCATTATAATATGGGAAATTAGGTTTACTGACAAGTTTTCCGAGCAAGATTATTTGGAATTCATCTTTTGAAGATATAAAAATAGGAATCTAGGTGAAACGGAGTACAAAATTATGTTTGATTAAACCTTTTCTTTTGAGAAGTGTTGCTCAATACTCAATGTATAAATGTGTTAAAAGGGCTTATTACCTGTGTTTTACGTAACAATTTTGATCTTTAAATTTTTTTGTACAAATAATGATTTATTCATTTATCGCAATTTCTTTTAAAGGGGTTTGTGTGAAGTCCAAAGATCAAATAAAAATCTTATGATAAAAGATTGAGATAAAAATTAAATCTTTTTATTTAAAAAAATTGCAACTGTCTATGGTGCGTACAAATATTGACAGTTTAGTTCTTTCCTTTATTAAGCTTCAAAGTACCCGAACGTACTTACCCGGAAATGCTAACTTGTATAACATAATCATTTTACAATTTTAATACATAGAAACATTCATAAAATCGATAAGAGTAAGCAGAATTAATAACAACATTTTTGAATAATTTGTTGATTAGGTTGCTACCAGTTTGATTTAATATTAAATACGAAAGAATAGTTATAATACTTTCATGTACATAAATATGTCTGTTTGTGGCAACTTCATGTAGTGTTTTATAATTAAAATGGAACTGAGAATCATATACTTACATCTAGATAAAATTATTACATGTTGTAATTGTGCACTAATCCCTATGAACCCCAATTTCAATCGAGATTTATCGATTAATCAGTGTCACCGTATATTGTTTTTTTAATATGGAAAAATAATATTTATAATTACCCCCAGCTCTTTTGTTTAGTAAGCTAACCGGGGATAACATTCTAATTTTTGATATTCTCCAACACACATTAAACTGATATACCTTCGCCACGTTAAATAAATTTGAAAATATTACTGACTCAAAAAATCAGTAATAATGACTACCATAAATTTGTAGAAAATTCTTTTGTATTTTCAAGAAAGATATAAGGTCCCTTATCTTGTACTAATAGTACCTACGTGAAATCTTTTCAATACAACTCAACATCTAGATCGTCATCACGCGCTTTTTGAACTTTTTGATCCCTCGCTAGTATTCGTGAGCTGTACAAAAAGAAATCATCACAATAGCTCTGAATTCCGGGAGGTTCTTATTTATTTAACCTTTCCTTGGAGTTTAACTTACATTTTTGCTTAATGTAAATCGTGACTCATTGTTCTTTTTACAGGGAGTGTAATATTAAATAACTCGCTCACAATAAAAGCTCACAATGGTCAACTTGACGAAACAAAGATTTCGTAAATTTAAACACTCAATCTTCCTACAGAACGATGACAAAACTTTTACTAGCTCATATAATCTGACGATTTCACTAAAGGGGCTTCTCACACATTTCCGCCTCTGTCCTCATGACTGAAAGTTTAATCAATTCTGACGGTATTCTACACACCATGACGATCACCGTCAATAACAGCTAAAATAGACTCGGTTATCACCTCGGGGTTACTTAAGGCTTTGAAAATATGAAAATATCGTATACTGATTGAGTTAAATTAGAATTGAATTATTTTCAGTGTCATGGCATTTACAAACAATATTACTTTTTTCATATTTTTTAATTATTGTAATTCATCATCACCTTTTGTCTTGGCTGCCTCCAAAAAAAACGACGTCATTTACTTTTATGATCCGTACGTCTTCCAATTTCTTTGATCTAGATAACAACAGTCTTAAACTGCTCCATAAGGCATCTCATCCTAGGACTGTCGACGCTTCTACGTCCTATTGGATTGTTGAATATTACTCTCTTGCCCGGTCTCAGATCATCTATGCGATGTAAATAGCCGAGCCAAGGGCAACCTGCCGATTTTAATAGATCATCCAATATATGATGTTGAACATCACATTTCCTTTATAAGATTGTACTAAATATGCGGCGTATCGTAAATATCTTGAATATTTTTTTTTGTATTTTCTCAAATTGTGATTTAATCATAAAGATGAGAAAATTTTAGGAAATAACACATATGATAAATGCCATATATAACGTTACTATCAATTTAACTTCAATCACGGTTTGGCACAATTGTGGTTGGATTTCAGTGACACAGCGTCAAATTCCGCCCTTCTAAACTCGAGTAGTTGTGACCTTGTTATCATAGAATTTAGACTTTAAAGTGCTGGAGGTAGCAGGTTGAAAAAAATGCATTTTTCAAATCAGATTTTTAAAATATATTTATGAAATAGTAGTAATGGGACGGAAAGTGTATACTCCAGAGTGGCCGTTTTTGTATCAGACTGAAATAATACCACGGCAACATGAAATGCATTTATTAATATTTCGGGACCAAAATTGAATAAAAAAGTTTTTTATTTTCTCTTACTGCTACACAGCATTTACACATGCAACGGCACTAAATGTTACAGCTTCAGATAGATGGTGTCTCATGTCTAGTATAACACAAAAAGTGTTGTAGCTGCCTCTCAAAGAGACTGCAATGGCCTAAAACATTGATAAACAAAATATCAGGATACGACATAACGTCCCAAAAGTCTTTGACTTTTTACATTTAAAACTAGAACAGCTTTCAAAGTTGTACTAGTGTGATATATTCAAGGCGTATATATTTATGTTTCATAATCCAAAACGTCAACTGTATAATATATTATTATTTGCATTTTAATTATCAAATAAAGTTGACTAATCGATAACTTCATCGTAGAACAATCATTACCATTTTACATCGATTGTTTCCCAGTCGTTATGAAATTGTCATACCATTAATATCGTAGTAACATTCAGAGAGCCGAACTGAGACCTGGGATTCAGTAACGCCATGAATATCTATAGAGAAATCATTTACTGGAAGGAGGACAGCTGACAGTATTTGCTTGAAGAATTATTACAATAATGAATTGTGTCAGGTATCCTTTATCTGGCCTCAAAATTTCGGAGTTCTCTTTTAACCTAAACAATTTCATTACAGGAGCTGTTATTAGTTAATGGAGGTACTTCCTTCTGGCGGTTCTTCAAGGACCGCTTGAATATTTTAACTTATCTCAAAAGCCGTAATATTATACGTATACAGGGTGTAACACCAATGATGATTATATTCAAAACCTTTATGACTGCAAAATTTATTTTATTAGATGCAATTTTTTATGTGTTCTTCGGTATCTTCGTGATTCTCCATTGTTGACAAAACACCTATTTTGGTATTTTTATCACACCTACATATTTATTTAATAAAATTTGACGAATTTCATTGAATATTAACATTCGTGAAATGGTTGGTTGATGACCGAAAAGTGTCGAATTTTATAAAATAAATATGTGGTTGTGATTAAGAAAAATATTATGTTCTTATTTGCATACGTTTTAATTACAATATTTTTTATTACAGAGTACGGAAATGGACTGTGCAATTCCAAGTGTCCAAGGAGCAGTACTGCCAGTTTTGTTCGTTTGCAATATCTTTCGCCCGATGATTTTGGACGGTGTTCTTCGCCCTGTTGTCGCCCCCATGATTGTAGTGCATCATGTGTAGCACATAAAAATATACAAAAAAATACTACATGATATTTTGAAATATCAGTCATGGGCGTCACGATCCTCAGGAATGAGAATAACGATTTTGAAGTGAGAAGAACCCCGAACACATAGTAACTCCGATGAGTGTCGTAAGTGAAGATAAATTATAAAGTTTTAATTACGTATTCAGTTAATTACCGTCATAATTATGATGCGTAGACTCGAAATCACTCTGTAATAATTTTATACGTTTACGTTCATACTCGACACCGTAGCGGAGATGCGAACCAACTCAATTTCCAAGGCTTCAGGATTTATACGGAACCACATCGCTCGGTCTTACGCATCTTCATTTCATCACTTTTGTTGCTTTGTTGGAGTCAACTCACGCAAAACCGAACCAGTTCAGTTTAGTACAATACATTATATTATTCTCCCATGTCCAAGGTCAAACGTAACATAAATTAAACCAGCAACGCGTAAATATTCTTGTCACTCCTCTCTGTACAGATTGCGGAGTTTATATTTATATTTGAAATCAGACGTAATATTTTTAAATACAATATATGGACATAATACCATAATAATAATTTGTTGGTTTCGAGGTCCAAAATATCTGTTTTTATTTTAAAAGCAAATTTGAATTTAGCGGAAAAATACTGTTAAATACATCTATACACCTATTTTATTCACTTAACATAAAAAAACTGTCGATAAAAAATAAAGATTTTGTTTCCAGTAATAAGGTCGACCTAGTATGTTGTCTACTAAGATGTTAAAGTATTGTTGACATATAAGTTTATTATTTTTTAAGTACACATTGTTGTAAAGGAAACAAGGAAGAGGTTCCCAGATAGATGTCATGCGAATCGTTTAACTTAGCGACCGAGAAACAGTAGTCACAGGTAGGAATTCGATAATCTAACTCTAACATATTGTGTTTTGTAAGTAAGTAGGTTCGTAAATAGACACTCTTAAAATCGTTTGTCGCAATATGGTAATCTCTGAGATAAATTTACTTCCTCTAGAATCTTTCAGATGGTCATCATTCTAAGTGCTTCATTTGGAAACTTCCTATAGCATAATATCTACATTACAAATGTTTTTCTGGTTGTGTTAACAGCGCCATAGTATCTGATACTCAAAAGTATTAAATACAGTAGATTTGAATAAGGGTAGAAGTTTCTAAGAAAAAGGGTTGAGATATAAGCTCCAAGATAGAGTAGAAAATTAAAAATTGTCTAGTTGTGGAGCAAAGCGATTACCTCGGAGGAGACAGCTATGAAGGACGCTTTAAAGAATGACCAATAGCTGTTACTTGACGGAATCTCTCTAAACATAACACATCAAAGTCAAGTCCCGCATGCAAATAAACCTTATTCTATTATGTTTTAAAACACTAAAACTTAAGTGACTCGTGTTGAGAGTGTTGATTCTTCTTAGGATGCCAGCACCCATTAAACTACATATTAGACACTACTTACGAATCATTTGCAAACTTCGTGCTTCCTGTCTTCCTCTCCAATTCGTATTTGATTAAATTTCAAAATAAAATCCATTTATACGAACGTGAACTTAATCACGCGTGTAATAGATATTGTTCTAATTGAACGAGTTGGGAAAATAATTTCAAGAAATTCCTGTTAATTAGATCTTTTTGCAAAGTTTACATCGATTCCATTATAATTTATGAGTTCGACGTGCTGGTAATATACGGATTTATAACATTCTATCGGAGTTTTCGTTGTGCAACAATATTGTACTGATATAGCCCGACTCACTTTTGTTTTTCAAACACACCAAATGCGTTGTATTCTGAATGAAATAAACGAAGATATATAATACAGATTTTTTTATCATAACATTGCAACTGACCATCAAAATAAATTAAAAAACTGACAACGATGTAATGCGATAAGTCAATAAGAATAATTCATTAAGGTGAAATTTAATTTTAATTTAAAAAAGTCAAATAACACTCTACTCCACTTTTAGTAGCATTAGATAGCGGGCAATCTAGTACGTAAAATGCTCACTATCTATTGTACGTCCTCGTGCACTTTGGAGAAGTAATTAACTTTTGTTCGAATAACGTTTATTTGCAAGGTTGAACCTATTTGAGCTGCCATTAGCCGTTTCGTTTGCACTCATGGGCTTACAAGGAGAGCTTAATATGTACTATTCTAACCTATGAAACTATATTTCTATATATAGAATATTTTTATAAAGTCAAAAACAATGATTTTGCTAAGATGCTAAATGATGCTGCTGACGATCTTTTAGCGGGTGCGGTTGCCCTGCAAATATAAATGATGAGAGTAGACGTAACTTCCAATGTACTTTATTCTCTGAATACACGGTGTAGAGATGACAGTGTATAGTGACGGTGAATGTGTCGCGGCGAACGATTACGCGGTCGAAGGAGTCGGTTCCCGAAGAGACATTGTGCGAATAGATAGCCGAGGCAACAGAGAGACGGTTGTCTCAGGTAGGATATTGATAATCTAACTCTGACATATTATGTTACGCGACTCTTTATATAGGCGAGAGTGAAGACTCTTCTAGAATGGATTATTACGGTAACATTATTGTGTTCTTTGAGGTAGGTGAACTACCTCTAGAATTTTCCAGAAGTTTGCCATTCTGGGCGATGCGTTTGGAAGATTCTAGATACATGAAACCACCTCACTTATATTATTGTCGATTGTGTTAGTAGCACCACAATCTAATGTAAGTAACTGAATACGTACTTATCTGTTTTGTTTTAGTGAGTGAACCATTTTTGAGTTACCATTTTTCTAGCTGTTGTGTTCTTTAAAATTCTATGAACTAGTAACATACCTTCAGAGCACTTTATTGACCTCGCCATGGCCAACTTTAAAAGCACGTGTGAGATATGACGCTGAAGAGTGAAGACTCGAAAAAATTCATCTAGTCAGTTATTTAGTTCTTCCAATAGAATTGCAAGGTTTTTAAATTATATAAAAATATAGAGTATGCCTTGTTTAAGACCCTCGACACCTCACTGTACCGCCACACCCACATATCAAAAACTTCCAGTCTCTTTATAATGGTTTGAATGAGAATCCATAATTTCTACAAAAGCACCGAAACACAAACACCATACTTTTCTCATTCATGTATTTTTCATTTAAAATATCCATCGAAAATATTTTTTATAACCTTTATCAATGATTTTGTGTCCTACGCATTACACCACGAATACTTCCTAGAATTATATGTATTGTATTGTAAATAATCTATGATTTTACCCATAATACAAAAGTTCAAGAAATATTTCAATACGATTTCCGAGAATGTATACATAGACTTATCCCTTATAAGTAACATTCGTGAAAAATATGCAGGAATGCCGGTAACATAGCATAGCGGATGCAAATGTCTGAAACCCCCAATTCCCGGGAGAAGAAATGCTTTCCTAGCAAGCCGATAAAATCTTTTTAAATATTGATATCTCCAATCTGAGAGATATCAAACATCTTGAAAGCAAACACTTTCATATTATGCTCGTATCCGCCAAAAGAAATATCGATACGTGAAAGAATTTCCATGTTATCGGGAAATTCGGAAGATTGCCTTCGGAGTAAAAGACAGACAGCCGTTCATATCTCTATGTCATCTCTCATTGTGAAAGATGCAAAATATACAGGAATTTAAATGACATGTGATATATATTAATAAGAATACTGTATTAGATCCCTACCAATGATATCGCCGTTTCGTAGTGAGAAAAGTAATAATAAAATTTGTACAAAATATATAACATTCATTAAATCAAATATAGACTCATATTATAATATCAACACATTATTGTAATCTTATTGGAAGTAGGATAATATCTTAGCTGTTGACAATAATCAATGAATTTTTAAAGCCTTTCAATTTTCACTGTCTCATAGCAATTGATATTTTCCCATCACTCTAGTCACAGCTCTAGTATTTTTGCGATTGGTTGCTGTTTAAAGCAACTGCTTTGGTACAACAACGTAACGGTTGCTGCTTTAGTACAACAGCGTAAGATCACATACTTAAGTATGTGGTCTTACGTTGATGTACTAAAGCAATGGCATATACACGTTTAGCCGAGCTTAGTTGTTTTATCGTAAGTTTTTCCATCGCAGCATTGAACACAAAGCACAAAGCTATCAGATTTTAACCATAAGATTTTTCGGACTGAGCTTTTCTTTAGAACATTATATGATTACTCTCTCCTAGATGTAACCACTATGACGAACATTACAGTTATTACACAAGATCCACTATTCATCGCAATTCATAATCTGTTTCAGAACTCTTCGATTTGGTGTCGGCTCTGCTATTTCTGGCCCTTCCTTACTTTACCGATTGTATAACAATAACTCAATACAGTTTTGTCACTAATTGATAGCTATTGCTAGCTTAGCTGTAGCTTAATATGGATCCGCTTTCATTATCCTAAAATCATTATTATTGGCTTTGGTTTTCGGTCATCTAATGGGCTTGTTCTTGAAATCTAAATCTCCAAGACGAAACGATTAAATTAATAACGCATGTTACATTCATTCATATTGCCTGTTCTATAAACATTGTTGATTTTGGGTTGCTGGTTGGTTTCCGTTGGATAGCTACAACAACGGATTTCTTGTTTCAAAATAGGATAATAAAAAGCCTGATTTTGAAATAATCGTTGTTAATAATTAAAGTTATTTAAATTCGAACAGAAGATATGCAAGTTCAATTCATAATTGGCCAGTGTGAAAGAACAGGTGTGAAAGAACAGCAATTTCATTGGTAATGACCTAATATATGTATATTGTTTCTTTGAAAGCAAAACGATATATGTCATTGGACATACAAAAATATTTCCAAAATTGACAGCTGGGAAATTTATACCTTGTCATGGAAAAATACCTGAATGGAAAATTTATTACCTAAATCAGAGTTTTCAATCCCACGTTTGTCGTAGAAAACAGTAAAACTATAATATTCTTGCACGTAGTTCGGTACATTATCGATTCCACAGTGAGTGTGTAGTTTCATATTGGAGTAAAATAAAAACTGCGAATCAATATAACTTTCAAAAACGAGTAAACAAAACAATTATGTACTTTTCTGGGTTGGTACAATACACTATCACACTGAATTGCTAGCTAAATGAAAAGGATTTATTTATGTA
>JAPMAF010000897.1:0-12466 GCA_026537445.1 Silvatares holzenthali
TATATAATTTAGTTTATGCTTTTAACCACTCGTGCGTTATTTAGTCTAATGCTCTTAACCGCTCGACCACGAGACCGACACCGGCATTACATTCTCTCTGCCTACCTCCGTCGAAAAATGACGTGATGTTATGTATATATGTATTGTATGCAAAAGAAATAACAAATAAATTGAACTTGAAGCTTCAAGAAACAAATAAAGAATATAACTCGTGACACTATAAAAAAATTAAAGACTGATAGGACAAAATACAACAAAGATATACAATATACGATGAAGATTAAACACATATGTATAAAATGTAAATGAGAATATGGTAAGTTGAAGCGAGGAGAAAGGTGGAAACCACCAGTGGTACCGCGCTACCAACTTAACACTTTAAATTTAAAGCAATATTGCAACTTAACATATCTAATATATTTTTCAACAGAGCTGTCAAACTTTTACTGTCAGTTGATTATTTCCGTATTTAAATTTATTATCTGTGTTGTTAATACTTATTATAAAGTAACATATTATTAACATTGATAATGTGTGAAATGATGGAAAACAATATTTCTGCTATAAATCAGGAAAATACGTGCATATTTTGTGAACAACTACGGTTCCAAAGCATTGAAGAATTGTCATCTCATTTATGTACTGCGCATACAAAACTAGGATCTGTGTGTGAATATTGCAAGCGCACGTTCTACAGATCATCAGATTTCGAAGACCATTTAAAAAAACACAAGAATTCCAACGAAAGATTGATCAAATGCACCTGGTGTCATGTTTCGTTCTTCAACGCGAGAAAATTAATAGAACATCAAGATAAACATGTAATAACTGATGGATATAATAATGGATTTTCATCTGTGAGACATTCTAAAGTGATCAAAACGAATTTAGTTAAGAAAAATAAAGTAGATAAGCTATTAAAATGCATGAAAGGGGTGGTAGACTGCTTGACAGATGATCGAATTGTTACCAGACCGATAATGAATTGTAATAAAACTATTACCAGATGTAACAGTACTAACGAAGGATTAAGTGCTGAAAATACCGAAAAAAGTGATTTATATGGCGAAAATCGTAATACTTTGAGTATGTATTCTTGCGGTTATTGTTACCAATTGTTTTCTAGTGAATCTTTCTTATCCAAACATGTTTTAAGGCACGAAAAAAGATTCAAATATTTATGCAAATATTGCAATATGAGATATGCAGCTCCAGATAAGCTGTTTGCTCATTTTAAAAAGATTCATCCTAATGACGCTCCATTTCTTTGTGAGTTGTGCGATTTAACCTTTAAAACTAATCCATCATTCTCTCACCATATTAAAATTCAACACAACCATGAAGGAATCATCAAATTTCATCACGATGGAACGATTTTATACAGCAGACGTTCTGCGGATAATTTTGATGCCATTAATAACGAAGATATAATAGAAAAATCTAATGAAATAAATACGCAGAATTCTACTCAAAATGATGAAGAGACGTCAACTGATAATTTGGAATCCATTGGGTGTGAAAAAGCTACAAATGATTCGGAGATGCTAATCGGTAATGAGAATTGTGAGATCAGTGTAAACGACAAAAATGTTAATCGAAATTTGCGACGCCATAAAAATGTGAACAAAAAATCTCGTGTTAATAAAAAAAAATATAAGAAATCAATATTAAAAAACATCACAAAAACGAAGAATGATCGTTTGAACGTTCTGAGGAAGAGCGATCGATTGAAACTGAAAGGTAAACAGATTGATTCTGAAAATGAGGCCGAATTCATTGATTTTGAATTTTTATCAGTCGATGACGATTTTAAAAATTCGAAGGAGGGACTCGAATCTTGCGACGTCTGCGGTGCTAAAATGTTAGCCAGCTCTATTGAAAGGCACAAACGCGGGCATGTTAAGCAGAAACGATTCAAGTGCCATTATTGCAAAACAAATATAAAAGATCTGGGTAGATTTAACTATCATATGAAACGGCACTTTGAGGATGACAAATTGATTTGTGTGTGCGGCGCGCGAGTAAGTACAGAATCGGAGCTGAACGATCACAGAATTAAATACCACAACAAAAATAATTTTAAGCTTTATAAAAGTGGCGAGTTGATCTCGAACGGAGCAAGGAAAGTTGATGCATTATCTGGTGAACTTAATAAGGAAAAAATGAACGATGTGAATATAATTATCAAAAAGATATCTGCTAAAGAAGCGGAACAAAGCAGAGTCATATTTTCTACAACGCCAATTATTAAGAGAGTTGATATAATGTGCAGTACTGCTTCTACGTTTCCTGTAACTACTTCTGCAAAAAAATCAAATGTAGTTTTGAATTCAAATTACAGTTTATTTCCTGAACACTGTAAAGCTAGAGAAAAAAATATTTCTAATATTGATGATTTTAATGGATTGATCGATTCGGGAGTCGAATTGAAACTCGTTGTATCAAACCCGTTATCTCATTTAATGAAATATCCACTCGATAATGAGAGCACAAAGAAATCCAAGAAGAAATGTAAAGAAATCGATTATATGTCAATTATTCATAAGTCCCTTAGTACTATCTAGATGTTGTTTGTGTTTATGAATTAATAAATATGAAAAATTATAATAAATTGTTTAAATTTTGTATTATTGTTTATTGTAGGTTTCATGAATCAAAAGATTTGCAAACCAAAGATGTTTGCAGTGCTTAAGTAAACCATTTTACACTGTAATCAGGCTGTCAGACTCACCCTGACGAAGATGCAATGTGGTCCGAAACGTTGGAAAATAAAATAGCACAACACAACATGACAATCCAAGTGTTCAAGCGTATGATAATCAATATCTTAGTCATTTGTTGCATAGAATCAAATGAGACCATTCGTCTCTTTTCTCCCCTACCTATAAATTGAACCTCTTATTATACTTGTATTGATTCCATTCTGTCTTTAATTATTTCACCACCCATCGAATGTTATAGGCTCTTTTTAATATTAAGTTCTGTACGGGAATTGCATACATCGTTTTGCCACATATTCTTTTAAGAGATCTCATCTCGACAGTTTTAGATCATTAAGTCCTTAGAATAATATTATAATAAATTAAATGAACAAAAATAATATGTATAAATAATAATATGGAATGTATGTTCTGAAATAAATTATTATTATAAATGGAATAAATGAATAGTTAAATAAAAGCCTCAAATAAATAATGTATCTAAAGTCATGGAATAAATTTAAAAATTGTATATTTTCAAATAAAAATTTTCTGGGAACATCCCGAGTGGATAAACGCCATAATACGAGAACTAAACAAAAAATAAATTTTATCAATCACCATTAACGCAGGTACCAAATAAATTATTTTGTGCCCTGGTATCAGCATGTCCCGGGCATTACAGAAATTAAAGGAAGAAAACGGAAACATCATTTTTGAAATCTGTCAGATTTTCACCGCTTTGTTTGCCGGTCTTCAGCAGACGGTTTTTATCTTTTGTGCGGTGTCTTCCAGGTAAAGACTATAACGTGCAAAACGTTTTTATTAATGTTGTTACCTTAAGCTCGCTTTAAATGTTACAACATTTGCGTAAAATCACAATTCTTGCTACTTTTCAGTGTCTAGAATGTTTACTGTCTACGACCCTTTTCGATCGATTTTACGACGGTTTTTTCAAAAACCTTTTGTATTTTCAATTTTGAATGTATAATATTACTTATTCATTACAATTTTGTACCCTAATTAAAGCAATACAATCTTTTTTTGTGCATTTCTTTGTTTGCTTTAAATATTTTCAATACATGCGGTATTAAAAATACGATTGACTAAAATAATATATTTTCAATCTTAACGAAGTTATCAAATATGTTTGATGTGTATGTAATATTGAAAATTTGATCACTAATGCGATGCGCGATAAATTTATGGCAAATTTTTTGATTTTTTCAAGGACAAAATGCTGGAATTAGTTTTTCCTCCATCTCCAAACTGGTATTTACCCAGTGTCATATGCGTTGCTCCTGATGGCTGCATCGTGTATGGTTCCTGCTTAAACTATATTACAATCCTAACACCAGCGCAGTCCAGTTCGCAGAAGAGCTACGATATAAAAATTGTCAATGGAG
The DNA here is from genome assembly GCA_026537445.1 of Silvatares holzenthali. Classification (NCBI taxonomy): domain Eukaryota; kingdom Metazoa; phylum Arthropoda; class Insecta; order Trichoptera; family Pisuliidae; genus Silvatares; species Silvatares holzenthali. The sequence goes on from JAPMAF010000897.1 coordinate 4,106, forward strand.
CTCATAAAATGAGGTAATAATTATAAAATGTATTCTTAAAGTGGGCTCTGAGTGTGTGTGCACAAATTCCTTTTGAACACTTATATTTTTTATATTATTTATTTATTTTTTCATATTCAAAATACAGCAAATAATCGAAAGCAATGTCCGCTTCACTATGTATGAGCTTGTGTTGATGTGAGTTTACAGAAAGCAAAAAGAAAATAGCAATAAAAACAAAAGGATTTATTTTTATTTAAACAAGTTACATGAAAGTTATAGGTTGAAGAGCACCCCAAATACTATAAAACAAAAAAAGAAAAAATATATAGGACTAAGAAAAAAAGCTCCTGAGCTTAAAAATATGTTCATATTTACAGTGTAGAAATAAAAAAAAACCTTATTTATTTAACAAGAATAAGAAGGAGGATTACCCCGGATCTTCACAAGACAACCATCAAGAATGAAATACATCATAATCAACATAACATTATATTTCTTTATTTTGTTTGTGACTATAATTTCAATACAAAATCTGCAAAAATGTCAAATAAGATATTTAAGTATAAAGCTGTACAGCGCTCTTGAGGTGTTTTTTCATGAAAACAGCGCTTTATAAATTATCCATGTAATAATAACGTTGATGCTTGGACATGGCAGAACAATAGAATAAATGTTGTGAAGAAAAATATGTGGTGTAGTAATGTATGACAGAGTAAGGATAACAGATATAAAGAAAGAATGTGAAGTAGATAGTATGATTGATAAAATTAAGAAAAACGTATTGAGATGGTTTCGTCATGGATGTAGAAAAGATAGTACAAAAGATTTGTGACGCAAATGTTAAACAAGAAAATTATGACGTGGTCAGGTTTATTACATATTGATGGATTACTGTCTGTAGTCATAATAATCGCAAAGTATGCATGAGGAAATGTATGAATATAAATAAGACAAGGAATGTATGTCAGGATAAAGTAGTATGGTGGTTAATCCTCTTTGTGGTCTCTTTTTGGTTTCGTCACTCTTCCTATAACTGTTGAGGAAACCGATCTGAGAGTGCACTGTCAGTTATTTAGAGAATCAGAAACACATAATTCCTTGAAATACAGTGGTTTTGCATCATGCATGCACTTGTACATCAACTAGCATATCTTATATGTAACTCTCCGGAAAACGGAGCCAGTGTATATCACATAGCAGAGATGTTATTCTGTAATTGATTCTGATTTGCTAGGTTCCTTTCCACATTGTAAAGGTAATTCAACGAAATTCTTCCAAATTTCCTCATTCAAATTCATACAGAATGCATTGATTTAGATGGTGGTGTTATATTGTCTTTGTTATGGAATGTCTACTCCATAGAAAACTAGAGAATTTTGCAAATAGCCGTAAAAGTGTAAACTTGTTGACCTCGTGGTTGAGTAGTTAAGACACTTGACTAATTCGTTGGAGGAGCGCTGGAGGTCGGGGGTTCGAATCCTGCCGGAGTGAAAAAAATTATAATTTAAAAATGCGTATTTCGATTCAGATTTTAAAAATATATATATGTAAAATATATTGAATAAAATTAAAACAGCAATAAAATGCATTTAAAAATGTATATTCACTCTGGACTGGAAAAGATTGGTAGAACTTGTATCGCCCTGGAGCAATACCACCGTTCAGTATTGTAAGCCATGTGAAATGGATTTATCCATGTTTCGTGACTAGAACTGAATGACCAGGTTTTCAATCTCTCCTCCGATTGCTACACAGCATTTACATGTGTAATTGCACTGAATGTTACAGATCCATACGGGTGATGGTGTCATGATGTTTCATATGTGGTTTAAGATAAAAAAAAATTGCATCATCATGATTAAAGATGAGATATTCAAGAACGGTAAAATATGTTGTATCTTTTCCAGAGTAACTTGCATCGCTTTAAGTCCTGATTGGATCCACACTAAGAATTTTGCTACAGGGGCTGATGATGGAATTGTTAAGTTGTGGAGTGCCGAGACACTATCTTACGCCATCGCACAAAATGTTCACGCTGAGAATAAAGAGGTTTGTATAATCAACTGCTGTCCCACCACATACTTGTATTGCATCTGGAAATGAATCAAGTTTCATTATCAATACGCACGTCAGTCAAAATTAAGTGACTTGTTACCCAAACGAGAGAGCAGCCCTGAATGAGCTCTCAACTTCATGGCCCTGCACCTAAAGTGCTGAAAGGAGAAATCGATAAGGGTATTATAAAGATACCCTCACGGATTTTGAAACAATCATCAGAGAAAAGGTGACTTTTTCTCTGGAAGACCGGGTTAGCTAGAGACAATATCATCAAATAATTGTCAAAAATTTGAAAAAGCAAAGTAATTGCTCCGAGAGGCCACAAAGTCCGCATGTCCAATAGGACCCGAAAAGGGACCACGAACAGCGGGGACAAGGTCCTCCCTGTTGTATCTGATGGACGGGTGTTCACAAGACCATAGAATCAACTATGGTAACGAATCTGTGTATTATGGTAACGAATCTCAAAGTATTTTGCACCAATTTATGGGAATGAAGAACAGTGCTCTTTAGACCGCATTGTTCAAGCAGGCATTTTGTAAAGTATCACACTCTCTATATGGAATAAGTAGCGTAATGTTTAATCGTTACGAATGCATTGTTAGTAGAAGATAATCTCTTCGAAATTAGGTGTTAACAAAAAGACAAAACATTTCACTACTCAATTTGTTAGTGAAGGCCTTATCTTTGTGATATTCATTCATCCTTATATATAAAAAATAGAGATAAACAGCTCTGAAAGTGAGGTACATCAATATCTTATACTATTTCTACACTAAGTTGTAATGTATGCTTGTATCGTAGAAATAGAAATAACATGTACAAGCTATGATTTGAACATCAATTTTTACCTGTAAGTAGACTAGCACACTTATCCTTTCAGCCATTATGCTACTTCATTAACTTATTTTGCTTACTTTTTGATTTCACATTTTTTTTGTTTTTCAAGACTATCATGGGAGTCTGCTTCCTGACTGACAGAGATGTAGTGTCTGTTGGCAGTCAGGGCATCCTCGTCCTGTGGAATACCAAACAGAACAGCGTCAAAGTAGAGAATAAACTGCTGAAGGCATACAGACCCATTTGTCTCTCTGCTTGCCCCCATAAAGACGATTCAGTGGCCATCGGCACCAAACAAGGAGTAGTCTTAGTTATAGCCGTTAAAGGTTTGAACATCTATACATATTATTTATTTATTCAAAGGAAAACCAATAGCCAGGCAATACAGAAATTATATAAATCAAAATACAGTGGCTGATGGGTCAATTATAGGTTTTCACAGATATTTATTTAATTATTTAACAGTATATTGTACCAAATACAAGAAAAAAAAATAATAAACAAGGAAAAGAAGTAATAATAAAGAAATAATAAACAAGAAGAAAAAATAAATAATAGCCAATAATTAATATAAAAAGTAAATATATGTAAAGTAAAGCAAAAGGGTGGTAGGAAGCGGTAGGAAAGGAAGAGACGGTTATCGAGGGATAGGAAAAGAGGGATAGGATTTATGATGATACAGAGAGCTGCAATGTTTCCATAATGCGTGATAATGGGTCATGAAATATGTCCAAGGCATTTGGTAGGTTGTTAAGAGACGCACAGTTCTGGTACTGGGCATGCAGGCGCCAAGGATTGTTGAGGAATGAGGGATAGGAAAAGGGGCGTGATTTCGAGAACAGAAGTAATTTACTGGAGCATGCAGCAGCAGACTGAAGGTAGCGAGTACTGATGGATTATGAATGTTACCTCTTAGCAATATGAATATGAAACATAATACAGGTTTATTTATTTTTTTTGATAATATCATTAGTTATTCAACTACTAGTCATAAATGTGAACATACAATGTAGCAATATCAATAGTGAATCAAACACTGAAGAACAACTGGCCAAATCTGCGCTTCAGCACTGCCAGGGTCATGTCGAATATATCCATATGAATATTGGCAATATTCAAACAATTGCTTGCTCTCCACAAAAACACATTTAGCCTATAGTTGGTAACCAGAGGAACATATAAAGGGGGTAGATAGAGTTTAGATCTATTAAGAACATAAAATGAAATTTTATATAATAGAAAAGATTTTACTATACCTATTATGATTTTGAAGAGATTAATTTTTCAGAATTGTTATATAATTTTATCGACTGTTTCAGATTCTTTTAAGCTTTTATTCAAGGCCCACGGACACGAGACTGAAGTGACATCTATCTGTTGGTGTCCCACAATTCAATGCGAACCTTTAGAAAAGCATCTAGCTATGAAGCGTCCCAAAATCAAGTCGTTAAAGGTGAGAAAGACAACCAGCAAGAAGTCCGACACACCTTCCAAAGGGCAAGGAAACGAAGCCGGGGAAGATGAGAAATCCTTCCTCAACACTTCAGAGCACGGTTTATACGAGCAATCGTCGGGAGAAGAGGCTGACGAATCGGATATATTTGATGTGTACAAGGAACATTCTTACAAAGAGCCCAGTTACAAGCCTCACTCCGATTCTGAGAGGGATACTGATAATACTAAGTATACTCCATCTATGTTGCTACGTAAGAACAAGCAGATACTCGACGAGGAGTCTGAAGGTGTCTCTACTCCGCCGGCGAGCTTTGTGCCTCACGATGAAGCTAACGAATCAATCTGCGGCGAAAATTTTGCGAAAGAATATCAGTTGCAACAACTTATGAATTGGAAGAAAGGCCGTTTCGATTCCAGTTTCAAAACCGACACCGGGGTCTTGATTAACGACGAGGTTGATAATACAGATGTGGAGAATTTAGATGTCACCAACGCAGCAGACGAATCGGATATTTTCGATGTCTACAAAGATCCTTCGTTTTACGAATTCGGGCACTCCAAATATATACCTAATAAATCTGATATTGAAGATGAGACTGATAAACTTAAACGTGGAGACCAGAATCTTAAAAAAGGTGAAGATTATTTAAAAGAGTGTACGAAATTGAAGGAGCTCGTTATCTCGTCCAAACAGGGAAAAGGTGACGATGTCGATAAGTTATTCAGTAGATCTACGGATGATGCCAACACTGATGATGACTGCTTAGATCACAGCCTTAAAAATGAAAGTGTCATCAATCCTGCTGACGAATCGAATATTTTCGACATTTATAAAGAACCGTCATTTTACGAATTTGGTCATTCCAAGTATGTTCCAAGTCAATCGGATAACGAGGGAGAAATCGAGAATCCTAGAGTCAAAATATCAACGGACTTTCTCAAGGAATGTGCAAAATTGAAGGAGTTAGTGGCGGGTAAGAGCGATGAAAACTCATCTGAAAATGAAATATCCGATTTGTCAAATAATATCAAAAAACTTGAAATCGATCCGGCGAGCGCTTCCAATAAAATGGAAGATACTTCCGAAGCGATCGAGGGCGACAGTAAAGCTGGAGAGAGCAATATTTTCTTCGCTAGCTGTTGCAAGAAAGGGTAATTAATATTGTAGGTCCGTTATGAATTCTCTATTGATAAAGTTTTCCATTGTTTTATACTGTAATATTTTATTTTTAGTAAACTGAACATTTGGCGTTGGGGCGGAGGTTTAGTATCGTCTGGCAGCATAATGGTTCAGGAGAAAGCGAAGGACGAGAAAGTGAAGAAGTTGGGCCATCCTTGGGGAGCATTATATTGGCCTTCCACAAATCTGCTGCTCACAACTTCAAAGTCTGCCCAATTGCTTCGTTGCAATTTTCATTCTTGCTATTCGTAAGTCAGCTGTCGTATTGCATCTCATCTTACCTCTTCAATATTTATCTTATTTATCAAAGTTGAATGTAAAATTTCAGACGATCCAAAACATTTGGTTTCTCGATCCTTCACGAAGAGCATCAGCGAGGATTGTATTCTATCGCAGCAGCGATTAATGATAAGATCGACGATAATTGGAGGGCGCCGAGCAATACTCCGATAGTGTGGACGGCAGGGCAAGACCGTTTACTTGTCGGATATTCATTTGATGAAAATAAAGTGTTGACTAATCTAACAACATTTGGTGGCTATATATACGATGTTGCGGTATCACCCATAGATCCCACAAGGTACATTATATGTATGCCTTTTTTTTTGATTCATCGAAACTGATTTTAGCAGTTACGAAAAGAAATAAGTACCCCTAAGAAATAAGTAGATATTGTCTTTTATGCACAAATGATAACAGTTATTATATGTACTTATGCTGTGTAGTTATGTTGACTGGAGCGCCGTTGTGGTGGACTATGTCTACGAAATGGCACTATATAAATACATTATTATTATAAGAATTATATGTCAGGACAGAGAAGCGGCGCTCCATTCTTTCTGCGTATGTTGTGATGTTATGTGTGTATGTATACCTTTTAAGATTCGCAATAGCCGCGGGCGACGGCATGGTGAGAGTGTGGGAGAGAGGTGATCATGAAGGATCTCTGAAACATTACTGGAACGGAGTGCAGGGGAAGGTGCAAGCTGTAGCCTGGCACCCCACTCGGGAACACTGTCTCGCGTTCTCCAACTCCGAAGGGAGGGTAAGTGTTCACCTATCTATCCGTCTGCTTTTACCTATGCATCAGTATAGATATAGACATCCCGATTTCCGGTCACGGTAGCTTCCATAGTAGACTTGTATCATTTAACCTTGTCCCATCCTGTGGACCTCATGTGATTGTGGTGACAGCAACCAGACTTCCGAGCAATTTTTAAGATCTTGTGAACATCCGTCCATCAGGTACAACAGGGAAGAGCTTGTCACTACTGTCCGTGGTCCTTTTTCGAGTCTCATTGGATATGTGAACTTTGTGGCCTCTTGGAGCAATTACTTGGCTTTTTCAAAATTTTGACAATTATTGACGTTGTCTCCATCTAGCGCTGTCTTTCAGAGAAAAAGTATTTAAGAATGGAGTTGGAATAACTGAGTCCTAAATAAAAATAGAGAAAGTGAAATTTGAGCGAATCATAAAACTTGTGTATCTGGGAAATATGTTTACGAGAGTCAGAAAATGTAAAAGTGTCATCGAAAGGCATGTGAATGCAGAAAATACAGTGAGCGGGTGCCGAAAGTTAGTGCGGATGATCTATGATGCGAATGTTGAAAGCACCAGACTCAGGGTTGCCCAGGAATACCGTGACATGATCAGACCAACTAAAAATGAATGGCTCTATCCGTAGTTGTAATAATTGCAGAACACTCATGAGGAAATGTATATGTTTACACCTATTAATTATGCTAATACTGATGATGACTATTTAGACCACAGCTTTAAAATATGTTGTATACATATCGGACAGAATGAAAGCGTTCTTTTGCCCTTGTTTCTTAAAGCAGCTAAATGTTGCGCTTAACTAGATTTATAAATTATTCCAGGTGGGGCTGATAGATGCCAGTTCCTTAAATCCGGCTAAAGTCCTACCTCCCGGACTTCCTCTGGGCGCTTTCCACATTTGTTGGGGGCCTCGGAACATACTTTTCGCGAATGGCGGAGGTGAACTAGTCGTCTATAACACCAGTCATATCAACAGAGGTCAGTTCTAACAACCATTTCTTTACGTTGTGTAACAGATTTATTAAAGCATTAGGAGATTTAAAATAATTTGTTCTATTAATTTAGATCCTGAGAAATTGAATGTGTCATCCTCTGGTAGAAAGTGGGGCATTTCCGTTGTGGTTTGGACGGAAGATTACCTCTCGGTCGGATCTAGTGATGGCCAAATCGGACTCCTGAAGCCTGATTACCCGTATGATATGATCACTCATGCAACTCCACACAGGTACGCAATGATATTTGAATGACGTTTTTGTAAAGTGAAACAGAATTAATAGAATACTTTTTGGTTTTGCTCTGTCACAACCAGCTCCGACTGCTGCTTTTGGTAGTGCCACTAGATGTGTCATGTCGCATTATCAATTTGCGATGGACATTTTCCGAATGAGAACTAACAGGCTGTCTAAATCTTTTCTGTACCAATATGACCGACTATGAAACGACTTACCGGCTTCTATATTTTTCTCCCATTATAATTTGGGTCTCTTCAAGACTCATGTCAACTCCTTTACTTTACACTGACACCCCTTGCAAGGCATCCTTGGATGTGATAGATCTACCCCGATGGAACTCCTATGCAGATGCTCACTTAAAAAGAAAATATATATTTAATAAGATTCTACATGTTTCGGTTGTTCACTGACCATTTTCGAGAATCTTCTTCTTCTTTGTCTTTTCCTTTTCTCATCTCCTTAAGGTCGGATCTCTGAGTACACAAGCGCCAGAACTGTATGTTCTGGATTTTACTTAACCCTTTCGGGACGGGTCACGTCAATAAGCGTTTTTG